>JAAGAY010140967.1:0-134754 GCA_011801015.1 Ardeotis arabs | reverse complement strand
ATTTAGATTGGACATTAGGAAAAAATTTTTCACCATGAGAGTTGTAGATCACTGGAACAGGTTGCCCAGAGAGGTGGTGGATGCCCCATCCCTGGAAACATTCAAGGCCAGGCTGGATGGGGCTCTGAGCAACCTGATCTAGTGGGGGATGTCCCTGCTCCTTGCAGGGGGGTTGGACTAGATGACCTTTGAAGGTCCCTTCCAACCCTAACCATTCTATGATTCTATGATTCTATGATTTGAAGCTTCCCTTTCAGGTTCAAAATACTGAGTGTTAATAAAACTTCAGGGCCTGATACCAGGCTCATTTATTTTCCTGTGACAGGTGACACAATATTATAGGAGACTACACATTTCAGATCCTGGATATCTTTCCAGCTACTGGGTTTTCCTTTTCAAACTAAAGAAGCTTAACTGAGCAATCCCTTAAAAATCTGTAAAGAAGGCAAATAAAATGTAATACAAAGCAGCACTCTTGCATTTTTTGATGGCTGGCTATAGACCACATACAGAATACACACAAATTTACGTTCACACTCATAGTGACCAGTTTCTAAAGAATTCTTAACCTCTTTGAGACTCAAACGTATGTAAGACACTGACACTTACTGAAACATGAAACTAATGACCTGTTCAGTGCACAAACTTGTGTGGATTTCCTTTAAGGTGCAGCAACTGCAGAGTCATTGCTCAGCCATGCTGTAGTGTGACACATGCTTTACTACCTGTTTGTAAAGCTACATCTGACAAAGCAAAAGGGATAGATACACAAGCAAAAGGGATACATTTTTCAGGTATCTGCACTTTCAGTTTTAAGTTGTTTTTATGACATAGAATACATGATTACAGTCATATCTCCTTTTAAATATTACATATTTCTGTGTTTTGTTTGGATTAGAGTCTCCTTAAAGAACGCAGAATATGATAACAATAAATCTTGTGCCATTTGTTATCCACTTGAGAGACAGTAATATAAAGATCTCATAGAGAAGGTATGATTAGTTTAACAGCAATCTTATCCTTTATGCTTTTGTTAATGGATGTTTGATTTTACAACTCTAAAGCTCTTGGTTCACATTTAAGCATGAGAAACACTGCTACGAACTTTAACATGTTCTGAAGAAACTACAT
Organism: Ardeotis arabs; assembly: GCA_011801015.1. Lineage (NCBI taxonomy): Eukaryota > Metazoa > Chordata > Aves > Otidiformes > Otididae > Ardeotis > Ardeotis arabs. Next base: position 133,623 of record JAAGAY010140967.1, on the reverse strand, counting down.
GTATACTAACAGAAATTAGAAGTTCAGAAAAATATCTGCTGTATGCTGAATGTCTTTCTACAATGACAAGTTCTTCTGAAATTACTAGGTTCCACCCACCTCAGTTTATTCCAAATTTCTAGCCAACTGATGGACCTTACAGACAACAATTCTATAAGCTGATCTTAATTACCATATGTACCGATTATAATGTCATTCAGAAATAGACCACAATCTATCTTCCTATCATATTTAATGGATTTCTAGAAAACAGCCTAAAAGTACAGAACAGGTGATGAATTAAACCAATGCCCTCCACAGCCTTTCCAGTTAAAGTTCTGTCATATTGTGATTATAAAAAACCTTCACTTTCTACCTACATCAGGTATAAATTATTATATGTGTAATTTGTGAATGTTAGCTTTTAAATAATAAGCACGTACTTATACAGTACCTAGCACATAATGAGATTTAGTCACAAGCGGTATCAATATGAGAAGGATTAATTTTAAAACTCCCCAAAACAACTACTAGCTCCCGACCTAATCATTAAGTTGTCAGGCACACTTCCCCTCAGAAGCATGTCTTTTTCAAGAACTACCTCCATCTATGATGCTGACATTCTTCAGATTTACCAAATATCTTTCCATCTTCCTTGCATAACAATTTTGATCCTGTTTTTGATATAAGGAGATTTGCACACAAATACAGGACTGAAGCTAAGCTACACTGCGGTTCCACACCTAAAGGGGAAATCTGCAGAAATCAAGTAATGCCTCAGTAACATCATCAGACAAAAGTCCCATTATTGCTAGTCCCATTATCGATAAAGCATCTATCATTTATAATATTTTAGGATATAGACATCTCTCAAAATAACGAGGGCCATACATATTTACTTCAGTTGTAAGCATACTCGGGAAAGAAAATCAAAGTTTACAAAACACTCCAATACCTTTTAACATTACATTTTAGTGAGAAAGATTCAAAAGGGAGACAAACTGAAATAATCCAAACAAAAGGCCTACTGCCATAGCTTACTACGTAGACTTAGCCTTAGAACACTTAAGAATTTGTCTTGAATTCTGTAGTTTATATATCATGTGATTAAGTCGACTGAGCTTTCTGTATTTGAAACTCAAATCTTGGTTAATTAATACACAATAAAAAGGTCATGCTAACATTTCTGGCTCAGCTGGTCCAGTTAACACACATCTCCTGCAAAACAGGTTATCTATGCAGCAGTTAGAATCATATGAATATGCTGCATCTTCATTAAAAGCAGAGTTAATTCTTACAGAACAAGATGGTGGAAAAAAAGGATACTTAGGATGTTTAAATTATACAACGTGTCTACTTAAGTTTTTGTCTATATCGATTCCAGCCTGTTCTGTCACAGAAATAGTCCCAGTCAAAATAGATACATGGTAAGCACTGGCAAATTAATTTTAAATATTTAGTGTGATATATTGAAGATCATGAAACTAGTGTTAGGTTTTTTGTGAGACAATAAATGACAGTGTTTAATGCATATAGGGTTTAAACCAGGACACTAAGAGTTATAACTTCTCTCTCTCCACATTGCCCTTCCTCCTTCATCCTGGAAACATAATCAACCATGGAAATAGAACAAATTAACTTTATTATAGAACTAGAACAAATTAACATGAAGAATACTGTAACCCACTATGTCATTACACCAGAGGTACAAACCAATTCCTTCTCAAGCAGTTTTGCAAATGTCAGAATTCTTTTTAAACACATGGGCAATTTTAAATCAAAAGTGTCAAAAAGGAAATGATAAAAAAATAAACCGTTGCACCACAGTTTCATATGAAACTAGGCCTATCCACGTGAAACAGGTTTATCATAAATTCCTGTGACAGGATAAAGATGACTGATAAACTTCAGCGACCAAACTAATTGAAAAAACATGTCTCAGTCTTGTGATCACATTTCTGGTTTTGAAAGATTTCTACACACCTCTGTAATTGATATGTAAGGATGTTTAGGGATGATGAGCCACTTACTTTTGGCATCAGGCTGCTATGGCACATTGTTAGCTGTCTCAAGAGAAAACTAAAAATCCAGCACATGAAGTACAGACGGCGTAGCTATTCTTGGGTTACCTTGGAGAACAGTTTGACTCCTCTGAAGTTGTGTCATTCGTTGATATGTTAGATACTTCCTAAGAAGCATCTCCTTTGTGCCTCTTGAGCTTCTCCCCTTGTACATTACAACTATGTAGTAATGTGGCAAACAGCACTACTTAATGTGTTATTTTTTAACAATATGAGATCAACTTTTCCAGTTTTACAGAAAATCAATTGGTATTATACATTACTTATTTGCTTCCAAAAAGTAGACTCTTAGCAAGGTTAAACAGAAAAGTTATTTCTGCAGCTTTCAAGATATTACTGAAAAACCTACTATTCCATGTGCACGTCACTCATATTTTCATAAAGGACTACCTGAAAAAAATGAACTGTTACTGCATTGAGCATAATTAAGTATGGACAGCCTGTATCACTACAGCCTATACCACTGACAGCAGAAGTATTAGCAGTACATACAAAGTTAATGGTAGAAGCTGGTCAAATATATATATCAAAATGCAAAACTACTGGAAGCAAAATCTTCCACATATGAGGAACAGACAGGATGCTCCCTACAGAACCTCTATGTATGCTGGTGCCAAGCAGATAACTTCTGTACAGCTAACTTATGTAGTGTACTTGTTTGCTGATACATTGAGTATTTAAAACTTTGTCTTGCTTCCTTGTTCTTTTAGCAGATTCTCTCAATCTTCCCCCATAGCAAGAAATTAAAACATGAGCAATATTCAGAATAACGACTTAGATATTTCCCAGTATATCCTACAGGAGAAAATATTTCTCACATGGAGGAATACAAGTAGCAACTTAAATAGATGGTCTGCATGTAACACAATCAGAATAACAGAAAAACAATCAGTGTGATGGGTTGGTTGTCTTGGTTAAGCATGACACATACAGATAAAAAGGAGAATTTTAGCTTGTATAAGAAAACGTGGGTAGAATCATAGAATAGTTTGGGTTGGAAGGGACCGTTAATGGCCATCTACTCCAACCACCCTGCAAGAAGCAGGGACAGAGGTATATATGTACTTGAGATCACGTGCGCATGGAACAAAATATCCAAGGACATAGTTGTGCACACAAGTTTTAAGAGGCTACAGAAATATAGCCCTGGGGTGACTCTGTAGGCAGCATGCATGCTTGCACAGGTAGGAGGGGAAAGGATTACCTAGTCCATACATATTTTAGTTCTAAAAATGCTGTTAGACATTTTTTTTTTGTAAAGAATGATCTTGACAATCTTGCAAAGCTGTATTCCAGTGGTGATTAGCACAATAAAATATCTATGTATAAATTATAAACAGTATATTTACAGAGAATATTTGATAAGATCTTAACTGAAAACTGTATGACTTGTGGAAAATAACTATCTTCCACTTAAAAAAAAAAAACAACTTGCCATGCATCAAAACCAATATTAACTGAAACAAAAATCAAGATACAAAATTAATGTGTCAGCTACTGAGTTCAAGACATCTAAGCACAGGCACCTATGTTTTTATCTTTGCTTATTAACTCTTTCAGTTTCCTTGTACCTCAGATTATATCGTTATTTGAACTTATGCAAGTCAACAATTGCTGTAGTACCCACATCATGTTTTTGTGCTTTCTGATCTAAGAAGTAGATGTTTCTGTTTTCCTTGGACTGTCCGGTGCTTGGACTGTATTTTACAATAATAATATTTATAAAGTAAAAAAAAACTCACGAGGAAAGAAATAATCTGGAGCTGTATGTAACTTGTTCTGATACTTTTACTATAACGCTATTAAGAAACAACATCAATAAATAAAGAAGCACCACACATAATAATATAGTGAGATTCTTACATGTAGCAAATATAAGCAGTACTGTCAAGCAATAGTCAAACTTGCATTTAAAGCTTCTTCTAGTCATAGAAGTTGGTGTTTCAATATTTTCCTGAACAGGAATGCTCTCCAGAACTGTGTTGGCAAAAAACAGAAGTAGGACTGTTGACGTTGGTTTGTGAACACACTGCATCAAGCCATTTAGCTTTAATAATTTTTTCAACTGCTAAAAAATCCTGAAAACTGCTTATTTTCTTCAATGCCAGATAAATTGCTACCTCACTATAGATCATTTATTTGTAAGAAAAATGTTTCTTACAATACTAGAAATTGGTCTTTTACCTTACTACTTTGACAAACACTTTTCCATTTGTCTTAATCACATGGCAGAAATCTGCTGAAGAATCATTGCATGTCTGGAAAGCTGTTCCATTCCATCCATTCCACTCATTACAATTACCAGATTGCTTATTTGATAAAATCATCATCCCTTTTTTCAATTGAATACATCTGTATTTTTTAGAGACTATGAGATATTAAAGTGATGAAATCAAAACACTGCTGACCAGTTAAGTTACAATTCCATTTTAAAGCTTGTTTAAGGAGTTCAGGCTTTACTCTAGCATAAGCTGTGACAGCTGTTTGTAAAAAAAAAAAGACCATCAACAATAAATTAAAAATTCTTCAACAAAATCTTTTAGGCACTTGAAATGAAAAATGTTACAAAAAAACCTCCATACTCGATTAATTGTTTCCTTTTGCATCTTCTCTTCCAGTTTTCATGTAGCTGCATAAGATTTCCTTATGAAAGTTTAAAAAGTTTTTTATTATTCATGACTGTGACACAGAAACATTCCTTTAAAAATTATTACAATTCCAACCTATAGAAGACTCTGCTCATTATGTGCCAGAACTATGAGATTATATTAAAACATTTTGTTACATATGAAGCAAGTCAGACATCAGCCTTGCAGATGGTCCATGATATAGTATCAACCCAGATGCTGCAGCATAGCTCTAGAGTACTTCTGGCTTGCCTATCTAGCAAAACTATAGCAAAATAATTTAGGGTATGAATTTAGTAATTGTACTTCATGCTTCATTAATTCCTTGAGTAGACAATTATCCTGCATCTCAAAGTATGCATAATCAGTCTTGTCCCACACACAGAGAACGTAAAGCATTGAAAGCTCCTTGAATAGCACATGGAAAGTACTAGTAACAATAGAGGACGTATACTTCCCATTATGTAAGTTATAAGAGATATAAATAACTCCAAACATCAAATTTTTATTCCTTTTTTCTCCTAGGAAGAAGCAGAATAAAGAGAAAAGTGACAGCACTCAATTTTGGAAAACATCTTTCCCAGTAGGTAACAAGACTGGAAGAAAATTCAAAAGCAGAGAAGTAGGGTAGATTACACATTAAAGCACAATTTAATGTTTTTCACTCATGTAATATATTCTATACCTCCTCCTCCCTCACCTCTTCCACCTTACTTTAAATGTCTCTTGCTTCCTTGAAACTTCTCTCTCAGTCTCTGCCTTTATTTTTGCGTAAGGCTTGACTCCAGTGTTCTGATCTACTCCTCTGCTCTGGTATATAAAGTAAAAAATTACTCACAAAGAGAGAGCAAACTGAATCTTATTTTTTCACTAACTGCTTGAGTAGACAGTTATTCTGCAACTCAAAACATACATAATTTGTCCTTCCTACCACAGGCAGTAAAAGAGAAATCTAGGAAATCATAGAATCATAGAACAATTTGGGTTGGAAGGGACCTGTAAAGGTCATCCAGTCCAACCCCCCTGCCAGGAGCAGGGACATCTCCAACCAGATCAGGTTGCTCAGAACCCTGTCCAACCTGGCATTGAATGTTTCCAGGGATGGGGGATCTGCCATCTCTCTGGGCAACCCCTTCCAGTGTTCCACCACCTTTATTTTAAAAATATTTTTCCTTATATCAAGTTTGAATCTGCCTCCTTCTATTTTAAAACCATTACCCCTTGTCCTATCACAACAGGCCCTGCTAAAGTGTTTCTCCCCATCTTCCTATAAGCCCCCTTTAGCTACTGGAAGATCACTATAAGGTCTCCCCGGAGCCTTCTCTTCTCCAGGCTGAACAGCCCCAACTCTCGCAGCCTGTTCTCAAAGGAGAGGTGCTCCAGCACTCTGGAGAAAAGCCTAGAAGTTGAGCAAAATGTTCTACTTTGCACAGGCAACCATGAAATCATGGCAGGTAGGCTTGGATTCTTATGTCAAGACATAGGGACTTCAGAACCGTACTACCACTGCAATAGACAAGAAGATATAAAGATCAAGAAGATATAAAGATCCAGAGAAGAAAAATTTTCAGGATTCTTCCACCACTTAAAGCAATCTTATCTTTCACACGTAAAGACCAAAATAACTTACTTTACCATTAATTTTGTAACAAATCTGCAGGAAACCAGAGAGTTACAAAAAGCAAGAGTCTTGGCCTGATAATTCATGTAGATCTTTGCAGGAAATAATAGATGTCAGTTTTCAAGATAACAGAGAAACAGGCAGGATGGATGACTGGTTTTGTGCCTGTATAGTGTAGCTGACATTTGGGACTATGAAAACAGTATTTTCCAGGTACAAAATATCACAGTCTTTCTCATGAAAACTGTCTGCTTCTTTATATTGTACGGTCTAATGTGTACTTATTTTGCTGTCTGAGAGGGATTTGATAAACTCCAAATAATTGTAGTAATCTACGATATCTAAAGGCAGAATTTCAGGAATCCAGTTTCTACGGAGCAGAGAAAATAAATCGCTCTCTCTGCTGCTTGTATTTTTCAGTTCTGTCCTGGTGACTACTCTCTGATTAATGCATTTGCAAAGCGTCTTACGTTAGGCTGTGTCCATTTTTCTTTCTGAAGTGGTGACTCTGCAGGTCAGTTTGCCTAATTTGCAGTCTAAAGTAGAACATGTATTTTGCGCATAATTGTCACTGTTTATTTGCTACCAGACAGTTTGAGGCTTACCTATGCCTACAGGACAGAAAAGATATCTCTTGGACCTTGACAGCCAGAGAATTATTTCCCAGGGTCCTTTCAATGGAGAGACTTTTTCTTAATATTTCATATCTTCCTATACTAATCTTTCCTTTGTTCACGAGTCAAACTAGAAAGAAACTCCATGTAAACTATTAAGAGTAACAGATGAATTTGTGAGCTTTCTGGATCACATCACTTTTATATCTATTTTTTATTTTCAATCTTAATTTTCCCTTTAAAATGTCACTCTGACTACTTGTACTTTATAAGAGCAATCCATGGTTTCATAATTACATAAACGAGCTCCAAGTATACTATGTATCCCTACTACAAGTGCAGTTATTTTTCCCACCTAACTTAGTTTTATGTAATTTTAGCCTATCCTTTCTTCAGTAAGAACAATAAATTGGTGCCAAAGATTCTAGACAGAGCAACAAATATTTTATCCATCAATATTGCTCTCTTGGTGCTCAGATGCTATTTGGACAGACAGAATTGTTTTTATATGTCTGTTAGCTAATTCTGCTTTTAAACTGACAACCCTGATACTCACAGGAAGCTCACAAAACAGCTTTCAAATGGCAGATGACAGAAACAGTATTTCTAAAATCTGCTTAAAAGTTGTATGCTCAAGAGTTTGCACAGAAACCATAAATACTGTATCTAGTTTTAATCAGATTTTTTATTTTCTAGTCACAAAATACACATGTAAATATTGAAGAGAGAACTACGTACCTTTTATTCTATTGCTGATTGCAAACAGAAGTAAAACTCAACTTCAGATGCACACTGTCCTCACAATCACAGCTAAAATGTTAAAGTATTTGTTTTGCTTGCTCCTGCACTAAGAGGTAAGATGGAAAACAGGCACTTGGAAAAGGTAAATATAAGTACCAAATTTTGAAAGTTCAAATCGGACATGAGCATGGAGCTGTAAAGAAAAACTTAAAAAAATAAGTTTCTTTCTCATCACAAAGAAGCCATTTTTGAATAGGGGATTCTTCTGCTTCAACAACAAATTAAAACTGAGGGCAGAGGCCACATCTGAAGAACAAAAGGTCTGCAAAGCTAAGACAATTTCCTGAAAATATCGAGGTAACAATGGCAAATTAGAGAAACTGTATTTTGAAAACAACAACAACCACAAAAAAACCAACAGAGATGCTTACTCTATAAACTACATACTTGCTAAACAAGAATGTGTGGTAAAGCTGGTGTTTGTAATGCCACTGTAAATTGAAAATAGAGATGGACATCTATTATCACTTCTGGTCTAACAATATAAAGACAGTAGAGACTCTTCATATCTAGCCACACAAAAGTTACTTGTTAAAATACCAAGCAAGCCTAAAGTGGAAGAGTAGATAAAGAGTTTATGAATGTAAATGGCTGAATTTACAATAGTCATGAAGAAAGACAAAAACTTAAGAAAAGTGTCTAACTTTCTGTAAATTTCTGACTCCAATATCCCATCACTGCATGGCAATTTTCTTCCTATCATTATTTATACCAGATGGTCTACAATATCTTTTTTTTTTCCAAAATACTAAAATCTTTTATTTCTTAAGAAAAAAGTATTTGCTATTACACAGAGCTTTAAAATCAAATTAATATTGGCTCTACAATGCATCAGATAGCAAGAGGTTCCATGCCTTCAGAATATAGCTCTTGAATATATGATTCATATGTATAATTGCTGCAAATTTATACCATTTTCTAGTTCTCAGTTTTCACCTGGAAAAGAAAGAAATTAATCATAGCAGAGATAAGGTTGATTTAAATGTTTAAATTTGGCGGGTGAGAGAGTATGCTTATTAAAAACACTCTTACATACTACATTTGTGGTAGCAACAGAGACAGTGGATGGGTTTGGAATTAAGATTTCTGTACAGGCAACAAGAAGAATAAGGGTATGTGCCTATGCGTGTATTCTTTTCCCCAAGCAAAGGAGTGGCCTGGGCACCCCCTAATCCTCGCTGAAGACTGTCTCCCTACCCCTTCCACTCTAATATTCATACCTGAGATAAAATATATATAAATTATCTATACTTTAATACATCAGTATGTTCCAGCCCAAGAATCCTCTATTCCCTAATTCTCTTGAGGGTCTAACCTCAGAGCTTCCCATGTCACAGCTCACATTCCCCTGGCTGAAACTATATCCTGCCTCCATGTGGGGCAGTCAAACTACTGGAGCAATCAAATCCCTGGATCCCTCTTCTCCTCTGTTATTCCCAAGGGCCACCAGCACCTATTATTGACTTCTAGACGAGCCTGCTATCTTGCTTAGTCCTTCAGAGAAAAGGTGGTTTGGCTCTTAACTTAGTAAGAGATTGAAAATACTTAAACACTTATGAAAATACTAGGAAAGTGAAAAGAGGCAAAGTCCAGGTAACAAGGCACCTACAGTAGCATTCCTTATACAAAGTGACTGAAATTCAGCAATATATATCCAAAATTTGCAATGGCCAAAGTTAACATTTGATTTTTTTCTTTTTTTCCCCCAAACATTCTGGGACATAATAGTGAAGGCTCATGTCTCCAAAACAGATTAAGGTTGCCTCAAGATAATTAATAGAGTTGAAAGTTACCATAAACTGTGTTCAGTGTAGCAGAATTTGAAAATACTTTACATAATCAAATAAAACTTTTTAAAAAAAGAGGATTTTTTTTCTGTGTTCCAGAACAGATCGAGGTTCCAGCTGACAGCAAAAATCCAAGGATCTTTTCCCTAAACTGTGGCTCATTGCTGTGACTGACTGGTTTTATTTTGAATTCTTTTGCTTTTATTCCCATACATCTAAAGCTGCTTTTATTCCCTATGTGATATCATCAAATATCCAAGATTTAAAGTCTATGTCAGCAAAAAAACCAAGCAAAGCTTTCCATCTTTCACAATCTGATGTGCACCAACTCTTATTGAACAAAAGACTTGTCAGTAGCTCCATTATCAAGTACAGTAATAAGCTTAACTTTCTGCGTGCAGTTTTAAGCCACTTCCCACAGGAACTACACAAATGTTTCTTTGTTAAGTCTTGATTCAAGATTATGGACTTTTTATCTGCAAACTGTGAGGTGCTTAAAAATCTCTAGTATTGGAATCTTTGGTAATCAGACGAGTGACTACAAAAAGTTGCAACTATGATGATCAGAGAATCACGAGCATCTTACGTAAGGACCAGAGCATAGTAGTGTGGGTAGGTAATTTCATCCATCTAAAGAGCAAACTATGTGCACCTACACAAAAAAAACCCCTCAGGGTTTCTGTATGTTATCTGAAACAATCAATCTTTCCACATGAACTATATAATTAAATCTACATGAACTATGGAACTAGGTTCTTGTGTATCATTAATTGTATCGTTAGTCCTCACAGCTTCCAGAATTACCTTTAACTTTTTTTTTTTTTTAAATATCTCAGTGCAGTTAGATACCTCAGTGAGATTCAGGCACTTTGTAAATTTGAAACAAAATTGTTTACAATTCACATATTGTTATTTTCTTCATTTGTCACTAGCAGCAATATTTACAATTGCATGAACAGAGGTAAATATAAGAAGGCACACCTAATTCATAGTCCATTTCCCTTCCATTAGAGACCTTCCTCCTTGTAAAATCAAATTAAATGGTATTATACATCAGCAGAAAGTAATCAAGTTGTACTTTATTTTACCAGAAAGACTGCACTGTTGACCTTTTTATTTTGATTAAAAAAATAACAGGAATGAATGTGAAGAAATTCACCAGTAATGTACCTGACTTACAGAATGTTCAATTGCATTATAAATAAGTTAAATACTTTTAAAAAAAATTTAAACTGCTATTTAATCTCTTTCTTTTTCCTTAAAGACATCCTTGTAAGATATGTGCTATTTCTCTACTCTAAAGGTAATCTTTCAATTGTGATTATATAAGAAAGAAATATAAAGAAAGAACATTAATTCAAGGTATTTTTTTTCTCTGTGCATGTTTGTACATGTAGATGCAATTATGGTTAAACGCATATAAGTGCAAACACATGTCTGTGGGCAAATCCCTCTACATAAGATCACAAAAAGATTTTGTGTAGCTACAAAGGCAGTGTATCTTTTAGCCTCTTTTACAAAAGCTGCGTAAAACCTCACTGGTCATAAATCACAGCTCATAAGAAAATATGGATTGCAGGGGGAATAGATATCTCTATGAACTAGGTTTCTTTCAGTTTACAGTTTCTATTAGTTTCAAGGTGTACTTGTGTATTTATTGATTAAAGGACAAAACAGATTTATTTTTTCTTCTTTTTTCTTCTTAATATTTGATCAGAATGGTTTCTAAATCCTCCTCCTTTAATTATCTGACAAGAACACAGCATGGTAGAGAAAACAAGTTCCGTTTATACAAAATTGTTGAACTAGATCTAGGAAAAATAAAGAACTGATCTGCCCCTAAACTAAAAAAGAGAAACAAAAGAGATTAGTTAAGTAGCCAAAGTGAAATTTGTGAGTATTATAATTTCTTTCAGTGATAGACACAAGCATCACTTCAAGGATTTACAGGCAAAAAATGGATACTTCATTCCAGGACCTGGATTGACTAAATATACTGATTAGTAGCTGCTGAAAGTATCAATCTAAATGATGCACCTCTTTTTCACTGAAAATTCTATATCAACATGTTTTTCCACTTTTTCAGCTTATACAAAAATTGCTCTGATCTAAACAGTCCCATGTGGACCCAGAAAGAAGGAACAAAGTCCTCCACAGAGGCATTGCTGTATAGGGGCTCAAAGAACTCTTCACATGTGCTGGTGCCACCAAATTCAACACAAAACACATCAGCCACTATAACTCTGACTGACAAATGTGATGTAATTAAAATGCACAAATCAAAGAATAGGGAGTGAAATTTTAATGATGTTGCTGTGCTCGTTTTTCTTTAAAAACATAGCTCCAAATACCTTTCCATTTAGTGTAATCTTTCTGCCTTGGCCATCCGAGGTACCTAAAAACCTAAATGACAACATGTTCCCAGTCAGAAGTTCTGGGTTCCTCTATGTGACCAAGTTCCTAAAACTTAGGTACAGCAATGCCACTTTAAGACATGATTAGTTATGACCCTGACTCCCCAAGTTTGGGTCTGGAAATAGCATCCAAACTGTATTACACAGTTTTTGTTAATATTAATCAAGAAAAACTGATACACTCAGTCAGACAACAAAGTTTAACAGTGGGAGAAGAAAAGAAAAAGAGCCATTGTATACTAACAGTAAAGGTTATATTCTACTGATATTTTTCACTTCATTGGTTAAAAGAGGTACAAACCTCTGCATCTAGGGAAATACCAGGGATTCAGACAAAAAGTGAGAGGAATATAGGAGATTTAAAATACACATAATTTGGATTTGTTGCAGCACACCAGTAAGTGGTTTAAGTTAATTACACTATGCATCCTTTTACTAGGCAGCACCTGATAAGTGCTATGATCTCCTCTCTTTCACTTTTTGTAACAGAGATGCTACCAGCAGTGTTAGTAGGTTAGGATGTTAGAGACTTTTAACCTACATTGCGGCACAAATATAAGGAGTTTTCTTCGTTGTGTTTGCTTTCAAAACAAAATGAAACTTAAAGAACTTGTGGTTTACCAACATGAAAATCAAGCAGCCAAAAGAAGCTTTAACTTTTTTTTTTGCAATAAACCCACTGACTTTTAACGATTTCTCAATGTAACCATAAAAAGAAAGCAAATATAAATAATTCACAAGGCATTAGATTTTTTCTCTGAATAAAACGTTAACAAATTAAAAGGAAGTAGTGAAAAAAGTGCTCGTGGTCTAAGGAAAAATTCTATGTGATAAATATGCAGCATAAAAACCTCCTGATAGGAAAAGTCATTGGTTGTCTAACCAAGAAATAGAAAGTTCCTTTTGTGAGTGTTTGTTAACATTTGTTCAAGTCCGGTTTTATTAAGTTCCAGGTTAATTTCAAATTAAAAAAATAACACACATTTCTTCTTCCCACAAATGCACTACCGTAGTAAGTTACAAGTTGTATTGGTGGTTATGAAAATGATGGAATCAAAGTTGAGTCATGACCTTACCAAAGGATGTAACATGGTCAATGACAACACACAGTGTGGCTTGTGAGGTTTAGGTTGGGCATTAGAGAAAAAAAAATAAAAAATCTTTAGGAGTGCAAGTGCAGCACTGAAACATTGTCCAGAGACATGATGGAACGTCCATCCATGGAGGTTGTCAAGAAATAGCCAGGCAGAGTCACAGTGGACCTGATCTAGGACTGGTGACAGCCCCACTCCGAGTGCAAGGTTGGACGAGATGACTCACAGAGGATCCTCCCAACCAAAATACTTATGATTTTTTGATAATACAATATAAATAGTTTGTCTAATGTTCCTGTTCAGCCTCTAATGCAGTAAGACCTAAATCTTTCAAAAATTCTTACAAACCATAAACATGCTGATGAACAACTAGAATTTCATCCTTGACATTTTTGTTTCCTGGTTGCTTGCTAAACTTCAGGACAGTAATTTTTTAAAAAGCAAGCAGTTATTCTAGGATGCTTTCTTTGCATGTGAATGAGTAGCCAACTTAAGATACCTGACAGATTCTAAAATGGAGAAAATCCTTTTGTTTAAGTTGCATTAACTCAGGTACTCGAAAAGTAAGATGAATGAACTAATTATTTAAGAAAACAAAGGTAAGGGATTGTGAACCGCTAGCACTGTTGACAAGTTGGTGTTCATTACCATTTAAATTGGTAGAAATAAAATAAGCTGGTTTTATTTATTTATTTATTTAGAAATAAAATAAGTGGTTTTAAAAATCAATTTGACAGTAGGTTACTATTACTGATGTAGGCCTATAGATTTAATCAATACATATATGCTTCCATACTTAAAGCAGAGAGACATGCTGCTACTACATCTTCAAATTAAAATGATTTATGCAAAACATAAGCTATAATTTAGAGCTTTCAAATTTTCATAGTATGGACAATTTATTTTGCATTTAATCTTTATTTGAATATCCATACATGGCAGAACTATCAAGTTCCTCTATTACTTGAGTTCCTAAAAGATAGTTTAGTTGCATCATGTATAACATAAATTCTATTTTGAAAGTTTAAGAAACCCCAACAAAACATTGACCTGGACAAAAAATAGAGTATTAATCTGTTCAGATTACTGAAAAATTTTAGAAGTTTGTAAAACAGGATCATTATATCAAGCTAATAATATTGAAACATTCCCAATATATACCTTTTTTATTAAAGTATGAAAACAGGTGGACATAATGGAAGTTATTCCATTTATCAGTTACAAAACACGTATAAAAATGAACAGAAGAATCCAAATTGCATATTTTTAAAAATTCCATATATAAAAAATTATGTAATATATATAAAATACATTATTCAATCATTTCCTTTATCCATTTTTATTCCTTTTTCTTTGTGCTAACAACCGTGTACCTATATATTTTTGGACATATTTTACTATGCTTCTGCATTAGGCATCTCTTAATTAGAAGTAATATGGTTCAGTATGTATAGCTAAAAATTAGGGGCGATGGCCCCAAGCCAAAGTGAATTGCAAATAAAGCAATTTTGTTGTCTGAGTGAGTGTTTTGGAAAGATACTTGACATTTCAAAAGCTAAAATGATCCCACTTGACTTATGAGGATAAAATACACAACTTAAAAGCTACTTTGAGATTAATTTTTATAGAAATTTTTATAGAAAACTCTTCAAATGTTTGTACTTGGCCAAACTAGAATTTTGATGTCAATTTATTAATTTTTGAAAGAGCAATGATTACTTTCCTTTCAGATTATTTACAAAGTGACTCTTGTCCCCTACTTCAGTAACAGAATAGTTTCTACACTGTTGTACTGTGGTATGGAAATAGTTTACCACTTACAAAGACAATATGAACTTCTTTGTATACTTCATTATAGAGATAAAAATCAAATGCTTTTGTCACAGCAAATCTAACCCAGACTCACCACAATTAAAGAAATGCAGAAGGGTCACTCATTCCACTTCACTACCTAACATGAAATATATTTTGGATGCATCCTTCTTAGACAACTTGATAAAAAACCATGTTATTAGAATTTTTATTATTGTTTTTGCTGTTGACTCTCATCTTTCAAACTAGTATGAACTGAAAAATGATACAGTCCCTACTTCTTGATATTTAGTGAGCCAGAGATGCCATACTTAAACATAACAGATCTATTTATCTATATAAATAATAAGGTCTCTGTAATACGCCATAAGGCAGAGATGCAATAGATTTAGAAATTGTTTTCATATTCTCCTTTCCATTCTTAAAAACATGTAACCATTTGTGTTGGGTTTCTGTAGCTGTGGGTAGTGAACTGTTTCTGTTAAGCATTTTCTTTTTTTTATACAAACAATAAGGCTGTAAACGAGTATTTATCATATTGCTATGATATTAGCCATTTGGCTTTATTTCTGTTCTAGTGAACTACATCAATATCTCCATCAGTATTTTTTCAGGCATTTAAAGAAAAAAAAATTGTTTCTAGGTATTTGTTCTCTTAATATAATCTCTGAGATTACAGAAATGATGAGAAGAATATAGTAATTTTTTCTTACATATATCCTACATATATCTTACTTAATATCCTTTTTTAAGGTAGGCAGACAGTCTGACTATGGACAAAATGAGCCTTCACTTCAGTAATCTGAGTATTACTAGAATTCAGCAATGAGGCAAGAGAAGTTACAAAAAAGAATATAGAAAGGCAATTTTACTACTAAAAAATATTTTTAAAGACTTAATTTAAATAATTAGGTTGAAACAACTGTACTACTGGCTACAAAGTTTAAACAACAGATACCATATTTAAGCACTCTGAATGGAAATCTCTCTTATGGATGCTGACTGAAGAAAATAATAACTTTTATTTAGGCAACACTGTAGTAAAATACTAATAAAATTTTATTTGTTAAAATATATTTTATACAGCATTAAAAAGGGGATCATAAAACTAGCTCCTAGAATTTAGAAGAAATAAATTCCAACTGTGAACTACCACAGTTATTTTAAAATATGGCTAAACCAGGGGTTTGTATTGTAACTGATGAAACAGAAAAAACTCAGTAAATTCGTTTTTTTTTTTCCTTTTTCAGTTCTGTTTTCTCTTACTTAAGAAAAACACAAATGTTGCTTTTAAATTTAGAATTATGAGAGGGAGTCTTAAATAATCCCCACTGAGACAAATACTATTTTTTTATAAAAATAATTTAAAATATAGCTAATGTACGGATTTTTCAAAGTATACTGGTAATTGCTACTCAACAAATAAAGTGGTTTAGAGGTAAATTTTAAATGAATTAGTAAGTTCAATTAATTAAATATAAAACTAGACTATAGCAACAGTGTGTTAATTTGAGTAACCATTGGTGTTTGCCAGAAAATATTAAATGTTTTAAATATTTAAATTAAATTATATTCTAACCAAGCCAAAACCAGACTCATGTTAAATACAAGTTCTACAGTTTTTTTATCAAGTAAATCTACCTCTGACTGCAAATCAAACATTCTGTGGGGAATTATATTCTCCACTGCAGTATGAAATTAATATATACTTTTGAAATGAAAGATAAGACAAAAATGTAAAATAGCAGTACACTTCTTTGCTACTTTGGGAGAGTTTATCAAAATACAAAACCAAATTGCAATGACCCTAATGTTCACAATATGATCATAATTACATAGTTTACATGTAAAAATTTGCTTGCACT
Organism: Ardeotis arabs; assembly: GCA_011801015.1. Taxonomy (NCBI): domain Eukaryota; kingdom Metazoa; phylum Chordata; class Aves; order Otidiformes; family Otididae; genus Ardeotis; species Ardeotis arabs. The sequence goes on along the minus strand of JAAGAY010140967.1, from coordinate 116,928 downwards.
TTAAATCAGTCTTAGGCTGCAAACAATAAGTCTTTAGATATAATAATTTCAAAAATACTTCTGCTGTGTGCTAGGACATTGTTTTCAATATAGGGGTTAGCATGCATACTGAAGGAATAAAGTTTTACGTTATTTTTTAAAGGTCATATAAAACAGAAAATACAAATAACAAAAGAGAACAGATGCTGGGTCCTGGGTCAAATGAAAGTTCAGTATTATAATACAGTTTCCTTACACAGTAAATATAGTAAATGAATAAACAAGAACTTGAAAATGTATTTCTGGTAACACAGAGAGAGGTTGTGGCCATTTCAATTTTTGTTATATTAGAAATGTATTTCGTGTTTTGGTACTCAGAAATGAGATGCATTTTTCCAAAGATTAAGTGAAGTATCTCACTCTAGAGATAAAAAACCACAAAATTAAGCCTTCTATTACGACTGATATACTGCCAAGTTTGTCACCAAAGATTTGAAATAACAACCCTAACCACTAAGTTTCCCACAGAAGAAATTAAATTAAAACAATAGCACCTGTGGATCTCTCTAAAAGATAAATCAAAACCGAAGTACAACACATCTCCATTTTCCACATTTAGAACAACCAACTGGGAACAAACTGTGTACAAATCATAGGATTCAAAAGTGCATCTACATCCAGCTTCTCCAGCTTCCTCCAAGTGGCTATTATACTACACTGTTTTTAAGGATACAGGTTAAGGGGGAGAATCCATCTTCTACTATGACAAAAAAATAGTTTGGAAGCTTGTCCCATCTCATTATTCAAAGAGAAAATCTTTATTATATACAAAGGACAAAGGATTTGCAACTATCTGTTATTTTAGAAACATACTATTACAGTAACTTATCTCACTGTATGTGTCTTGAAGATGCATGGTGGTATCTCAAATCAACTTTTAAAGAAAACTGGATGGAATTTTCATGATATTGGGAATACTGATAAAACTTACACAAAGAAAATTTGGCTTGGATAGTTATGAATTATATATGGTGCTGACAGATTGTTCAAGGGCTCTTTTCTGCTTCAGGCATTACTTCTGATAAAGTTTTAATTCGACTTTTTCTTATTAACAATTTCTACTGAAAACTCCAGAGAGGTGACTAAAGTTATCTATTTACTGACAGGGTCCTCTGATAGGGTTCCAATCCCAAAATACATGAGCATACGCTTATCTTTCCTCACATTAACAATCCTCTTGGTTTCAATGCCAAAAGGATCTTTTCTGGAAATAAAATTTCATGTCAATACATGCTATGCTGTGTATGAACAATTACTCCCAACTAAAACAACAATATAAAAGGAATACAAAAAATCAGGACACAAAAGTTGAAAAACATCCTTACAAAAGCTGTATACTCTATATTTTTTTCTCCTAGCTAGAGGGAAATGTACAGAGGTTCTGAAATAGATGGAAAGACTCCAAATCGTCACTCTAGACGCTCTGACATAAACAGCAATGCCATTTAAATGGAGGAAGGGATAGTAAATTGTACTGTATATTGCTGCTTTGTTAAACTACATAAAACTCTGTAACTCACCTCTCTTGCTAGAGTAAGTTTTCATCGATCCTTATAATGACCAAAGTTTCTATAGAAATACTTGCTTCAGAATTCTGAAAGAATGAACATCTTAACATAAAAGCAAACAAAAGCACTTTACTAGCTGGTAAAGATTTTGTCAAAGGAAGTATCATTAACGCATACAACAAGGTACACATCAGTTGCCACCTACTTATTCTTCAGGTAATTAATTCTTACAGTCTACTGGAGTTAAAGTTGTAGCCTATCCATAAAAAGGAACCTTAAAACTAAGCAAAGAACCTCAACATTTGACACTAAACATCAACAATCCTGCTGATTTACTTCAGTGAGTTCAGGTTTCTGAATAATTAGGTAAGAGAACAAAAGGTAGAGAGAAAATGCTTTGTGGAAAGGAAGACAAAAGTAAGTTTATCAGAAAACAATACCTAAATACTATTTTTCTTTCATATGAATACAGCAATAAATACATAAAATAATTAGATAATACAATACTACCATTTTATACACACACAAACATACATATATACATAACATACACAGCCACTGAAGAAGATAACAGAGGCCCTGGTCCTTAAAATATTATCTGTACACTTATCTACAAGCATAAACATAGTTCTCGGTGTGATTACTGTTTGTATGTATTGGGTCATTACAAGACTATGAAAGAGAAGGAAATACTCACAGAATACGGAAACATAATTGAGGCAAGATTGATTCTGAGAAGAAGGGAAACTTGGATCTCAATATAGCAGCAATTCAAAATAATATTAAAAGACAAACTGAGAGCTATATTTATTTAAATTATATATATTAAGGAAGAGATTGCAAACCAGTAATGTGTGAGGATTAAATATTTTAAACTCAAAAAATGTATTTACTATATGTTCCATTCTATCTATCTGTAAGTGTTTCATTTATCCCACAAAAAAAATGTATCTCCCTTCCAAGTAATATTGTACAAAAGACAATTTGTTTTAGAAATAGATTTTAAAAGGCTAAAATTAGGAAAGAAATAGTTTTAGTAAGATCAAGCATTAGAGAGATTTGCTAATCCAAGTGAGAAGTAGAAATGAAAAATTCTTTTGTGAGGAAATACCCACAGTATGCTTATTCTTTATGATTTATATGACAAATGCTAAATATTGGAGGGAATACTCAATTGACTCTCATGGAATATTTCTGTATTATTCAGTAGAAAGATCGAGCCTCCTGACAATTAAAATATTCTGTTTTAAAACAGAAAGCGTATGTAGCCTAAACAGTAAAACATTAGAGTTTAACAGCATCTTGGAAAACTATTTTAACATTGTTAGCTGTATCTCACTTCTCAGAAAAGAACCCATAATCCAGTTATGCAGAAAAAAATGCAGCTTACAGTTATGTTTTGTCTTGTGACAGTCAGACCTAACTCAGTGTAAACACTACCTTAATCCTCCAGACATCTACTCGCAACAGTTATGCCCCATCTATAACATGTTAAAATCACAACTATATAATTCAATTATAGTTTGCTGAAACTCATTTTTTGCTTCAGTAAATATCCTCAAGAAGAGAAATATTTTTTTAAAAAGTCATGTGTCCCCAGAGACACTAATTATATAAATAAATGATGGAAAGAGGCAATATGAAAAAGGAATACTCACAGTTTTAGAAAACAAAAGGCTACTTATCTAGAGAGCTCTTTTTCAATACTCAGCATCTTAAAGCTATCAGTAAAATACCATCATTCATCTCAGATCCTTGTGCCATGCATTTATTCTGAAAAACTTTGTGCAGTTACTTCACAGCCAGAAAGAGAGACTTTTCCAGTTAGGCAAACTCCAGAACTACTAGCCGATGGAAATTCTACAAGACAACTATCAAGGCAACTATCATCTTTTGCAGGCTACTTAACAGGAATCACTATGAGATAAACAGATTCCCCGAACTGTGCTAACCGCACTGCTACTAATCACAGCTTGGGTACTCTGTTTTTTTCAGAAATTTCTTAAGTGATTTCTCACAGTGCAGCTGTACAAAGTGCTGATTTTGAACACTTCCTTCCAAACTTTTTTCAACAGTTCTTTTTTGGGTTTTTTGTTTTGTTTTTTTTTTCTGGGGGGGGGAGGCGGGATGGGGTGAGGGTGGTGTTCGGTTTGTTTTGGGTTGTTTTTTGTTTTTCTTTTTTCTCTTAGTGAAAGTTACAATTTAAAGCTTGCCTTGAAATGACTTTCTGCACATACACAGAAAAAACACCGGTCTGACTACTTTTCTAAAGTGGAAGTAAAGCATTAGAGACTTCTCTCTTTCACCGCTGGTAAGAACATGGTAATTCTTAGCAAGTTTACACTTAACATTACTGCAATATCAGGCTCTTAGCCTCTTTCACAGGTTAGTTTGATCAAATCTTTTAATCTTGGAACACAAAATCTCACTTTTGTGTTTCAGAGTGCATAGCACTTTGCACCATTACAAACTTTATGAGTAATAATTTACTTAAAACCAATTCCCAGCACTAAGTACATCAATAAAACCCAGAACTAGAGCAGAAAATTGAAAAGACAGTTACACAATTCTGTGTATGCTTGCTGCCCTAGCTCACTGCTACACATCTTCACATCAGCCTAATTCATTTGACACACAGTCTCCATACAGCTGAGAAAGCCTAGCTTTCTTACTAGTTCTTAGTAAAAGCTTAAGTACAAAACTCTCTGTGTTTAAGTAAAGTTAAGGTTGTGACACAAATCAACAAAAGGCAGGAAATCCAAACACTGACAATTCATGCTTAATTCATGATTGTTTAACAAAAGAGCAAAATGATAGGAGGAACTAATGTCAGTTTTAATCTCACTCTGTCTGTGTACTTCTGCAAAAGGTGCTTATCTCAAAGATCATACTAATTTGGTCTCTCCTGTCAGTCTTGGTAAATTCTAGTGATTATTTATCATTTAACAATGTATTGGAGCTAAAGAAACTTTAAAACTAATTTTCAGCATCCTAGTACATTACACTACAACAAAAATCATTAATTAAAAATAATTTTCTAGAAAATTACGCTAGACAAACATAAATTAAAAAATAATTCTGTAAATTTTTCAGAAGTAAACTAAATATACTTTTCTATATTAAAAATATAAATATAAAATGAACCATTTTGTAATGTGAGATACAGCAGTATATTCTATTTTTCTCACAAGTTAACAACTCTTAGTATGTACACATACTTAATTCCTCACTGAATCCTTTTCTGACTGCCTTTTTGTATAATAAAACAAAACATTTTTCTGGGTAGCAAAATGTCAGAGAAAGTAATGCTACCTATGCTACATTATCAGGGCGTAGGAGTTTTTAATTAGTCTTTTAGGCTTCGAATTAAAATCTAGTATTTTCATGTGTTTTAAAAATCGTAGTTGCATATAAGCATGTCTGTCTGATAGTTTTGTATACGGTCTTACTGTAGAATTTGGAAAACAAAAGAATGGAATGGATAAAAGATGAGTTCATACTTCATAGTCTTCACTGGAGTACATGAAATTACCTCACACATACATACCTTATAGCATTAATTGCAGGGTAAAAATAACCATTTTTGCTCTAATTATTTTCTTTACTTATAGCTATTATTATTTTTGCTTAGTTAATGTCTTAAATGATTACAAATTTTGTTGGAAATTAGCAATATTACTTTTTTTTTCATTTGAATTGCTAAGCAACTATGATCTTGCTTCAGAAGTCAAAACTCCACTAACAGCTGTAGCATCAAAAATTGTTGTTGATCAGTTTTAAAGACGGCTTTTAAAATCCTCCATCTGTACTACACGCCTGCATTCCGTATCCATCAAGCTGCAACAAATCTGGCTACTAGCTCTAGGTATGTTTTAAAAACCTAGTGAAAACGTGTGCAGTTACAATTTAAAGTTGGTGCCAAGATTTTAATTTCCGAAGTAAAGACAATTATGTGTTTCACCCTCAGGGATATCAAACAAAAATGCACAGTGGCATGCAGCTGTATGCTCCTACCCAGCAATGGCCTTGCAGAGCTTGGGACAATACTTACCTACCTCTTGGTGGAGCCTGAACAACTATGTATGTGAAGCTGTGAGTCTTTTTAAGACCACAGGAGACTACCTGAATGGTCCCACAAGAAGTCAGGCATGTGCTTCTCAGCTGATTTCCTCTACGAATACAAAGGTGCAGAGGACACGAGGGCTTGAAAAGTGTAAACAACTGCACACCAGAGAAAATGGTGTTATACGCCTATGCTCAGTCTCCTCTGCCATGCCCTAAAGCTCCCACAAGTGCTACAGCTGTATTGTGAGCTCATGTTCACACACTGCGGACACGAGGCAAGGTGAACTCTGCAAGACAACATACCCTTGAATGCACCCATGCAAACCTCAGTGAAGTGCAAAATCTGAAGGGGAAAATAAAGGAAAGAGTTTGTGACCAATGGAAAGGTAATTTGCCACTCTGACATAGTAAATCTTTATAAAAGCTATAGAGTAAAAAGTTACAATTTAAAAAAGAGTGAATGAGAAACAAAATAAACAGAAAACTTGAGATGCACATCTCAAAGACATATTTTGTAAATCCTACTGAAATTTAGTTATATAAGTGGGAGATAGACATTTGAGAATTTGGCCTTATTGTAGAAATAATTTGAGGTGAGTATCTTATTTAAAAAAAAAACAAAACAGGATAAAACAATGCAGCCACTGCAAACACACTCACGTGCTAAGAAGTTTTCCTGTTCCAAATACAAATTCTGTCTCTCTATGAGGCCTATCAGATAGAAAGCCTAATTCCTAAGATGCTCTTCTCTATTTTATTGTAACAGCACTTTTAAGGGATCATCAAGTTCATTCAAATTTTATGGCCTACAACAGGCAATCAATCCACACTCATAGCTGCTTAGTTACGGTTTTACAGCATCTAGAAATGCACATGTATTTTTTTATTTTCTTTCAAATGCTGTCTTGGTCCTCAGGACAATTCAAAGGGCACTCTACCCAGTCTGCCCAGGAACTGTCAATTCTAGAAGAAATAGTTCGTAGCACATACATACACTGACTTTCATACTTCCTCACCACAGATATTTTTCAGCACGTCAAACACTTCTGTACATTTCCTATTTTTTTGGATAAAGGTTTTGAGAATTTTTATTTACACATTCCCAACACTTTTATAACAGTCACTGTGCAAAGCTAGAACAGCTCAATCTTCATAAAAACAAAGATATAGGCATATTACCTACCATAGTCAGTGATCTTACAGGATACTAAATACAGCTCCTTCAGATTCCGGCCTTCTTTGGCAATCACTTCCACACATCTGGAAGATACATATAGTAAATTCACAGTTAAAACAAAATAGATCATTTTTAAATAGCAAAAGTACAATCCACAAGCATAATGTACTGTATCTCAATTTCTTCATTTTGTGAATTGTTCCATACAATACACTGAAAATGCATATATATACATTCGACAAAAATATTATTTTACATTGAATGCTTTTATATCAATACTCCCATAAGTCTTTGAATATGTGAGTTGCTTGAAATATATACAGGCAAGTCCTTTGGAAAATAATACAAATATAAATTTGCATTTCTTTATTACTGTGTAACTTTGGAAAGTTTCTATTGCAAGATTTAAGCTTTGAGATTTTTCTTGGAGGGAAAAACTACAAATACACTGTAATGAGGATGAAAGCTAAGAAAATTTAATTTCAAATTCATGTTTGTCTTTCTTCAGTGATTATTGCAGGAGTTAGTATTCATCAGGTCACATCATGCCATTGGTGTTCCAGTATGTTGCTAGAGAAGCTTGTACAGATGAGAAGAGAGTTCACATGTTTGTCTTGTCACAACTATAATGAGTTTGCAATTAAATATGTAAGGTTTTTTTTTCTCTTAATCTCCTTGTTTGATTTCTTGTAAGTAAGAAAATTAATATGAAAACTAAAATTGTCTTGTAAAATAGGAGCTTATTATATACTTGCCACCAAGTCTATATTAATATTATGTTTACAACTGCATTGTTTATAGTGTTTCACTCAAAAATATAGTTTATGAAATACATTTTCAGTTGCTTTAATGTAAAATGCACCACTGCTCATTAGATCACCTAGATCAGCTAACATGACTATTGTGCTATTCTCTATAGACATTTTAAAATGTGTATTTTATAGGATAAATTGTAAGAATTTCTTCTGATTAAATACATTCCTCTTTAATTTTCAGATCAATTACCCACTCATCTACTCTACCTCTTAAATCAATCCTCCTACAGTACACAAAATTAATTTACTTGCCAATTTTGAAAAAAATAGATATAGCTGAATTTGTCATAACTTTTGGAAAATACACCTACACCCTCAGGCATCTTTTTCCTCTACCTACCACCACAAATAGATTATCTCCCAATCTGATTTAACTGTTCATGCTGCCAATTTTAGATTTCAAAAGCAATGACCTAATTCTTACAGCTTACAATAACAGAGTGACTGAATGATAGCCCTTATATTTATGTCTTCTCTCTGTTTTCTTTTTCTAAAATCTAGAATGAAATTCACTACTATTAATACAATAGCGCATCTCTGACAGAGTACCTTAATCATATAGTTCCTTAATCCCTGTTATAAATTTTCAACCCTTGAAAACTGTGAAAGCCGAATATTTAGAAAATTTTTGCATTGCTTGTCATTGGGAAAAGGTTGCCTTCCTTTATGAGCACACAAAGAAAGGAGAGAAATATTTAACATGGTAACCTCTGACATGGAAGAAAAACAAGGTGAATCTCCAGATTCTTTACTTGTTTAAACCCACAACTTCTCTGCTAAGAAAATTAACAAGCATGACAGTTATTCTTCTTCTAGAAGTGGCACCAGGACTATGCTTTTTAATATAAACTAATCTCAGAATGACACATTCTCATCACGATAGTCTCCTAAAAATCAGATAAGATTTAGAAAATTAAGCACATTCTATATACAAGAAAAACTTCTTCCGTTCTTGTAAAATATTATTTTGAATGAGATACTCATCTTTGTTAACTGGTTTATCGAGATAACTGGGCCATGAGAAAGATTTTTTTATTATTTCTTCCTGAAAAATGTTTCCTAATAATGAGATATTACTGATAATATTAGTAATATGAATAAATAGAAAATCATTATCCTGTATTTTATTAGCGGTATCTTCATTAGACATTTCAGCAAATAACATATAATTGAAAAGTGAACAGACATCACAGTTAAAAGCAGCTTTTATTAATTCTTAGTGCCTATATAATTCAGCAGAGTATTGAGATTATGAAATGCTTCTTAAATTGGAAAAATATTCCGAATGTAGAAAAATATTTTGAAGATTTTATCTAATGGCTCTACAAGTTTTCAAATTAATTCTGATCATTTTTACGTACTGAGAGACAATTAATTGATCAAAAATACAATATAGCAATCAGTTTCTAACAATACCACCACAAGACAGTCAGGATGACATAAAAGACTACCTAACTTTCCCTACAACTTCAGTTACACAAATGTTCAAACAACCAGGGTCAAATTTGTATTATCTGCACATAGACAAATCTGCCTGTGCATCCTTCAGCACCCTTGTATACTTAAATCTCAGAATGTCGGCCAGTCTCCGTCTTCCAATAAAACTGATTTAACTGAAGAAAAGAAGTTGTAGTTTCTGTCCCCCCTCCCAAAAGGGTGCTAGTATATATTTACAAGCATGTCTTAACAAACAAAGAGCACTAGAAATGCAGTGTTTGAGAAGAAATTTTAGATGCAATCAGTCACTTGATTCCAAGAGCAAAGGAAAAAAAGTATTTGCCTGTGTGGCCTTTATAATTATATCCTTTAATCCCTCCAGATAGTGCCAGCTCTAAGGGTTAAAGTTTTTTCAAGTGGCTTGAATGACTCTAATTCTGTTACTAGTGACACTTTGGAGTCTAAATGAAATACTGCTCACTTTCTCCTGACAGTAAAAGAAAACCTTCACAGTTTACCTATTTCCATTAAACAGGAAAAAAAAAATGGCAAAAAATGTAGCTTTGACTGCCTCATTTCTTTTTGGTTTTTTTTGAAAGCATTGAAATCACCTAACATCCAAAAGAACAAGGTAATGACACATCTAGTTTGAAGAAGAAAAAAAATAAATATAGCTGAAATATTGAACTTACAAATTTTTTTGTCTGCCTTCTAAAACTTGCATAAGTCAATCTATTTTAAGTTTTAATTTCTATTATCCTTTCTACAGATCACTGCCATGTAAATCAACGTGCAGAGACAGAAGAAAGACTTTATATGGCCTCATTAGCCTCTGCTATGTAGAGGGTCACACAACACAATTGTTAGTAAGAACTTATTTCTTTACAGTATAAGGAAAAAATAAGAGTAGTTGTGTATTTATTACTTTTACCTTTTAAACTTTGTTAAACATGACAGCAAAGAAAAAGGTTAAAGGAACAAAATGAAATTAACCTTTTCTAGAAAGCGAGGATCAAGTCATGTTAATTCCGTTGTAATAATCCATCAAAATTATATCAGATTACTGCCCTATCTATCTTCGGAAATCAAACTGCAACATTTGCAATGTTGCTGAATTAAACAACAAAGAAGCCTAATCTTAAACATATCAGCATAATACTGGTAAATAAGAGAATCATAGTTATTACTTAAAGTAGCAAATGAGAGAAGTGAACAAAACAGATAATTGAGCCCCAAAAAACTTGGTGACTAACCCCTGTCTGTCAGGGAGGTAACATGATGTCTCTTGGATGTGGTAAAAACAGCTGTGTGCCAAGACAGGGAGAAAATATTTTAAAATCTCTTAACCCAAGGTTACTGAACAGGCTCTTACCAGCTCATCCTGCTAATTTTAATAACAAAAAGACATGCAACATCTAGATGAAGTAATGAAAGTTACAGGGACACAGATATTTCTTTTACATTTTTCTCCAAATGCACTAAAATATAATCTTCCTTCCAGGGAAAAAAAAAAGTAATTTTCACACTCAAAATAACTTATTGCAAAAAATGAGACAAGACATCATTAGCCAAGGAATAAAGAAATAAGACTATAATTAGAGCTTTGAAAATATATAAGTCTGGATCAGAGCTGGACAAAGCTGAAATCTCTTAACTTCTTATTTTGTAAATGGATATCATTTAGAACCAAGTAAGACATGAAAATATCAAAACAGTGAACATGAAATACTTATTTTAGGAAGAAACTGCTTATTCATTATACTTGGAAATATTATGTTGAAAATTCTTATGCCAAGCTTCCCCTAGATCTACTCAATATTTTATGAATGCTGTTCTCTGATACACTGATGTGTAATTCAGTTTTATTGCATTTGATTCTAAAAGTAAGAAATTAATATCACACACTATGAAATTTACAGTGCCATCAGGAACAAGAAAAATGCAAAGAGCAGAAATTGATTTCACATAAACAAGCCAATCAAACAATATTTCAGAAACCAAGAATATAACTAAAACCAGACCTACCTACTGTTAATACAAAATAGAGTTATAAGACCACAAATGTTTTTAAGACAACTAAGTACTTGCTCAGCCCTGTGATATTGAACACACCAACATTCCAACATCCCAACATCCCAAAATTCATTATGTTCACAGACAAATAAATCTAAGATTGCCTCTTACTGTTATAATTTCTAAAAATGTCTTCCTACTTAAAAAGCTAAACAAACTTCAAGATGAAAAGGATGTAACTACAATGTTGCTAAAATTCCAGCAATCAATATCAGGAAAAAAAATCTCAATCTGGGTCACAGAAACTATGGGAATTTGTCTATTACATGGACTTCAATGTACTGCTCTTCCCATCTGGTCTGTATAAATGACTGGAAAAATTACTCAAGTGTACAAAGATTTACTGGTATAAAGCTTCTCTGCAAACAAGTCTCCTCTTCAAAAATAACAAAACAGCACGACTGAGACACTAGCTATATCCACTGACAACTTCAAATTTAGGCCAATCCTCTTGATGGCTTCCACATATAAATCTGTGCAATGAATTCAAAAAGTCAAGGTTTCTGACGTTCCATGACATAATGCACAATATAAGAGCTTAAAAATAATTTTTAAAATGACAAATTAAAGAATAAATCATTCAAAACCCTGTAATTTTCTCCTCTTAGCTAATTGATCCCTACATTCTTTGACTTTAATGAAAGCTTAAGGTTAATGAATTAAAAGTGTGCAAGCTTCTACCTATAAGAAAAGATACAAAAGATCCTTGAGTTATAGAAAGTAATTGTATTTTCTACATACACATACAGCTTTTAGGCTTTTTGTCTAATTCTAAAAACATTGGAAAATCATATTTGTGACAACCAAAAGGAACTAATGAGAAAATATGACTACTGTATTTGTGGTGTAAGTGGTCCTGGGAGACCTTGTTACAGCCTGAGATGCTTTTCGGCCCTGAGTGAAGGTAATTGGAGTTGCTGTATACTGGTTAAGAGATCACAATTTGAGGGAGTGACTTTCACTCACTGTAGAGGTATTAAAAAAAAACCCAAAACATTAACACACTCCCTTGGTAAGATTCAGAAAGATTCATTAGACTGTTCACATGGCTTCTCTGCATTTGACTGGCATACATTTGTCTCCAAGCAGTAAAGTGAACAACTCACTATCCTTCAAAATATAACCAAGACCACTGCTCGGAAGCAAAAGAGATCCAGGAAAGAACAAGAACACTAAAATACACAACGGCAAAACAGAAACCTTGCACAAATAAATATACAGAGCACCTAAAAAATTAGTGTTTCAAAGGTTATATTCAGGCAGAAAATAGTAGCTGCATATAAAGGAATAAGCAGAGTCATTGGTTTTGATGACATAAACATTCCTATGGATGGTAATAATGCAATATAATAACCAAGTCTCTCCTATAACAAAACAAAATCTCTTACTGCAGAAGCACATAGAGAGTCTTAAGAAATTGATGTAATCTGAGGCCTTATGCACTTGGAATAATTTGAAGGCTAAAATATTGAAAGGACTAACATTTTACTGAGAGATCTATAAACCCTTGTAAAACCTCATAACAACAAATGATTAATTTCACACGCTGATGGATATATATTCTTGTTCAGGATTGTCTTTCAATGATAATTTTATTTACGTTATGAACAACATACCTCAATATATTTATTTTCTAATATTTTATACTAATAAGAGGTATGATTTTTACTTGTCTTTCAGTTATCCTAGTATACAGTTTTTACTGGAATTTTAACATTCCAATCACATTCAAAATATGTATTTTAATTTTTTTTTTAATTTGAACATGAAGAAACACTACTAATCACAAAGCCAGCAAAACAGGGTAAGGCCTTCAATCAAAAGCACAAACTGAATATGAGAAGTACTTTCGTCTGGAGCCAAAATGCAAAGTGTCACTAGTTACACAAGTTAACAACAATTATCTTAGGGCAGTCATTAAGTTCTGATTAGCAGGGAGGTATTATTTAGAAAATCAATGTAATTTAAAATTTGGTTTATGAAACAGTTTTGCCACTTACAGCATGGGAAAATAGATAAGCTTATTTTTACACTGGAACTCACAAACTACAGAATTATGGGTAGACAAGTCCCACAGTGTCTGCTTGTTCTCTGAGCTAGTGAGATGCACGCAACCTACACGGATAAATTAATCAGCACTGTACTTAAGCTATTACGCCCTGTCTTTCAGCAATAAATATCTATTTTCAAATATTTATTAGCAGTCTTATCTAAAATTACATGCCTTTATAATTCCTGACTGCATGTAAATTCAGCAAGGAATTAAGCCAAGAAAGGAGAGATTTAGTAAATTGCTTAATTCCACTATTGGACATTTATATGTAGTAGTATTCAAGGCGGCCTTTGGTTCCTTTCTGACTTGGAAGAACTAGATATCATACTGGATTTAACAGAAATAAACAACCGTGGGAAATAATTTTATTCTAAAACGCTCATTGATCTGATTTTCCACAGCTAATCATGCTAAAGTCTGGAATACAATTAAATGGTATATCTTATTTTTTAAGAACTTTCAAATATTTCAGAATTCAGATTTGAGATTAAAAACAGCATTTGACACAGTACTTCAAATACAGTTTCTTAAATCCATTGTGGCAACTTGTCTGCTAGCATAAGGAAAAACAAGGAACTGTTTACCAACAGGCCAATGAACAGTTCTCAGTAAGCATTATGTTTTGCATTATACAAACAAATAATGGCTTCCTTCCTGAATGGTTTCAGTTGTGCCTTTCCACTGGAAAAGTGCTAGTACTTGCTTTACAGGTATGATACAGCCAGATTCCTCTGCCATTTTAGGAAGATGGTGTAGAAATAGAATTGCTTACATACATGTTGCTTCTTCACACAGTTAATGTCATTATCGCTTTTCCTAAGACTAGCGAAAAGGTAATTATCATAACGTTATCTACTTGCAAATGCAAAAATGTACAGATTTAGAAAATAAGGACTGTACAGTAGTTATACACAGGATTGGGATTTGGCAAATTGTAGATTCTATTTCTATGCACATAAGCAAATCTTTGTGAATTCAAACAAGACACTTGATGTCCCACTGCCTCATTTTAATTTGTATAAAGCGTACTGCAGCATACAGAGAGGATGTGGTGGCATTCACATGCTGAATGTGTTCTGGTTGAATCTTTAGTTGAAATGATTAGTAACTGACGCTGCACATAGAAAGAACTTCAGAGACAGACAACCACACATGCTGCAATTTCAGAGGAGTGCAAAGGAGAAGAGACATTCAGGAGAAGGAAAGCCTGAAGTCTCTCTCCCTGTACAAATCACACAAGAACAAAAAACAGCACAGTTGCACCAAGTCTGGGCTTTGAGCAGGGGTAGCTTTACTTTTTCCTGACCCTTTAGTTACAATATTTACAAGCTTCGGGCCTCAATATTTTTCCTGGAGCTACAGTAGCCTCAGTTTTTATAGAATTTTTCCTTTTTTTTTTTTAAAGAGTTTTGTGCCATCCGATTAAGGTACAGTATATAGAGCAAAAGTATTCATAATCCATTTGTTTTTGTTGTAGGCAAGATAGCCTTCTTTCCTCAAAAAAGCTCCCAAGTTTAATAGTAAAAATAAGAAATGGGAACTGTACTGCTGTGCTCTAACTTCCCCAAAATGTTCTTTAGATTGCCCTATTAGAATGCTTGGATAAACTTTAAAATACTTCTATAAAAATGAAAAAAAACTTCACCTGATATTTTGAAAATAAAATATTCAGTATTTATCCAACTCTCTACTTCTCGATCTCAACAAGGACTGCACACATACAAAAGCAGATTTCACCACATTCACTGCTCGGTTTTCATGCCACAGAAGCTGACATACACTTCACTGAGCTTTGCACACAGGCAGCTAAATTAATCTATTGGGATTTACCCTTTCAACCTCTTTTGCATCACTTACTTTTTTCATAATCTAAATAAGATCTTAACCTCTACTAGCAATTCTTATATGTATACCTTAAAAGACCAGCCTTTCTTGAAATTACAGTGCAGATCATGGTCAATCAGTGACGTGGCCTGAGAATGGACTCCATGAAGGGTCTCTCCACTAACTTTACGAAAACAGCAAAACCTCTGCCTCAGTTTCTCTTTTCCAAAATGGAAACACATTCTATAGATCTGGGTTTTTTTTATTGTGCTGTAAATAGAGGTGATTAAATATTGGTAAAGACTCGGTTCTGTGAAAACATAAAACCCCTATAAAAGTTTGATAAATATTCTTCATTTTATTCCTGGGAGCAGTCGTATTGTTACGAGTTATCATGACCTAAATTTATACGACATGAACAAGGTTTACAGGGAGAGGTAATCTCTTTCATTAGACAGTAAAGAAAGTAGTGTCTTTTACAGGACATAAGCAAACTTTCTGCAAAACAGTCCTACCATCAGATCCAATCTTTCTCCTCTGCTGCTGAAGGACATTCAAGTTTGTAGAGAATTTCCGCTTACATAAAATGATGATAGAGCAGAAGAAGAGCCAAGATAATCAAAGACGAAAAACACATAAAAGCCAGTACTCATCATAATTCATATATCCTTGGAATTGATTTGAGGTCCAATTCTTTTATACTTTAAGAATTACAGCAAGTTGGTAGATCTGTTACATTAACTTAATGCTGCTGTTGTTAGTAAAAGTGATGAAAGCAAAAATCAAGCTCAACACATTTTTTGACAAATGCTATACAGAAGATATTAAAGAATGTCAGCAATAATTAAATTCTACAGTTCTTAGGCAAGGCCAGTACATTAAGGTCTCACCCAAAGGATTGCATCACAGCAAAGCTTATATGTGAAATCTGGTGTATTTCATACACCATACATTACCAGAAAATGTTTAGTACACAAATTTTAGCTGAGAAAAAAACCTCTATGTCTACTAAACTCTTAAAAGTCTTGATTTGCCATGAAGTATTACATAAACCTTGAGAAAAATGTCAAGGTTCTTAGAAATTTCACTTTAACCTAGAGAGAATGCACTGAGATAGCAACGACTTTTACAAAAACATGCTTAAAGGCAAATTGCAGAACCTCTTCATGAAATGATAATGAATTCCTTTCCATAAGGTGTCTGGCTAGCATTTCTATTACTGGTACACTGCTTGGAGAAAGCAACAAAGAAAAAGCTTGATGGTACTGTCTGTGCTTTGCATTAAGTAAAATTTCTTCCTTTTAACTCAGACTAGATACTAGCAAAAGTACTTATTACCAACTGAAAGAGCAGTATTTCTTTCTGTGTGTCATAATCTTAGTAGATTGCCAATTACATTCTGTAAATACAGATTTTAATACCATCTAATAATGTATAAACTTCACCAAATATTATCCAATTCTTAAAAGTACTTTTCATGTAATTTTAATGGAAAATAATCTGGCAAGACAGACTACTAGGATATACTGCGCCCTTTTAAATAGTAGAGAGAAAACATGTCAGTTTCCAGTAGCTGTAAAATTCACAACTGAGCAACTACAAACAATGAAACAATGAAAGAGATAGTTGCTTGTATTCCTGATCTAAAATATCACCAAAATAACCAATCAGAAAACTAGTCTAAATTGTTGTTGTAGATAAAAATAGAAAAGTTTCAACTGGTAAGTTAATTCACAGCTAAAATCTATAAACTAAAACTAAATCTTAAGAGATACTATACCTAAATTAAGGACTTGCATGTACGTCATTTATAAAAATCAGCTTTATCAACCAAGTCTGAAAGCTGATCCCTATGACCAGTTTGAATCTCACAGAAAATGTCATTTCCTAGACAGTTATGCAGCAACAGAAATAATTTTTAGCACCTTGAATATTTTTGCAGAATTCAGAAGCCCAAAAGCACACGAATATTACTGATTAGCTTTATATATTATGATGACAGATGCTTCATACAGTAAGATATAAGTGAAGAAAATTTTTTCAGTCCCTCCTGTCTCAGGGTCCACTAAGTCTTATTGTGATGGTTCTAATTTTGTTAGGGCATTGAGCATGCTGGTATTTATATTTGGTGTATTATAGCATTGTTTATATTTTTGTAAAAGAAACATCACCCAGTGCTATCTGCCTGCATGTGCATCTGCAGACAATGTTGTCTCACTGGTTACCCCAAAAGCTATCTAGTTGTTAAAAAGTAATAAACTACCACCAAAAGAAGAGAAAAAAACTTGAGTGAGTAGAAGGATTTTGACTGAAATTTTATGAGTTTTACAATTTTTTCTTCCTAATCTATCAGAAGCATTTAAGAAACCATCACACCCAACAGTTCCTATCATCTTCTAGCTGAGTTTCTCTGTTCACTGATGTAAATATCCTAAATCTTGACAGTCTAAGTTTAGATGTCTTTCTGGCAAGCCTCAGCTAACTTTGCACTGAAATAGAAGAGAAAGAGCCATCTAATTCCTTAATGGCATCTCAGCTATGACAGTCATTATTATGTCCTGCTGCAAGACAATCCGAAACAGCTTCAAATGATTTCTTAAATTGATCCAACTGGACCCACAAGGGTGCAACTGTCTAAACCATTAGAAATTATGTAGTCAATTAAAATTTACATGTTCAAAAAGCCAAGGAAATTTCCATGGGTTGTATTTTTGCCTCCCTGGAGAACTCAGGGAAGAATTCTGTGATGTATTAATAAATCATTAAACATAACTATCATTCCACAGAATTTTTAATAAACTATTATTAATAAAATTTTTAAAATCTATGACAAAACCTTAACTGTAGATCTGTCTTTCCCTGCTTTCCTGTAGTAAAATATTTAAATTAGGGTTAGAGCAAGCCACATTTATTTCATTCACAACTTTAAAGATATACCTTTTCATTCCAAACACATTGCATTAAAGAAATAAATGTTGCTGATAGTTGAAGCTTTCCAAGGAAAGGACAGCGTTATCACATTAGTCTTGGCTCTAAAACTCAGCAGTCACTTAAACCAGGTCAAACAGAGTTGGAATTACCAGTCTCTCTGTGCAAAAAAAAGTAATTTCTGTATAAAAGTAACACAGGCGCATCTCTTCACTCACCAGGGAAGATCGGGGAAAAGCAAAGTAACCAGTGTGTGCTCTTGATAGAAACAGTGGGGGGCAGGAAAATGTTACATATTTTCCATATGTGCAACTTCGAGAAATCACAGAAGGAACAGTACTAAGAAGACAATAAGCTCGCTTTGCACTTCTGTTTCCCAGACAGCTAAGCAACCCAGACAGCAGAAGCATGCTGATGGTCACCTCGAGCAAACACGTCCACCGCTCAACACAATGTTCCAGGTTATTAAGGAATTAATTCAAAGCAGCTACTGTTTGCCAAAGTTGTTCTGACAGCTATTGTGTCTAGAATTTCTGTGGCTGCCACTGCATTTGCTGTACCTTACTAGAAAAACCGTAAGAAGAAATCTCTAAAATAACATAAGCACGTTCTGCACTTTAAGAATAAATACTGTGTCAGAGGACACCTCGTCAGTACCATCCACTGTGTACTGATGTTCACAGGTTACACTGACAAAGATAACTGGAAAAGATTATGCTCTCACTCTCTTAGTTCTGCTTAAATTACTAGTTTTCAAGGTTCACATGGACACCTCAAGTAATTCCTGGATTATTAGCAGGACACATTACTAAACATAATCTAGTAACACATTACAAATTAAAATTATCATCTGGATAAGAGCCTTCTTTATATTCTTAATAACCTGCCTGTACCAAAGATCGACACAGATAAATTTGAGTTTCTATGTAGTCTTTAGATCCCAAAACCTACAGGAGGCCTAAAAACTTGTTTTCTAAGTGCAGGACTGGAATTCCATTAGGAGGTGAAGGGGTAGCTGAGTGCAGGACTGGAATTCCATTAGGAGGTGAAGCGGTAGCTGAAGCAATTCACAAAGCACAGGTAATGTGTCCACATTGGATTGAAAGATGAGTTTCGACTTGTTGCTCCAATTCCATTTTTTGTCCTGTACTTGTTATTTTCAGTATCAAGTACACAGGATGAGCCTTGTTTAGACAGAATGACCCTCTCCACGGAATAAAAATCACATTTTTCCATAAATCATAAATGCAAATTTCCTTGCCATGGCAAATAGTTTTGCATCTGTAACTCCAGGTATAGATTCCCTGGGATGTGTCCAGAAATGGTAACAGGCCTTCAGACTGGCTTGATGATAGGTTTCATTACTTCCACTACTGGTTACTTCAAAGTACTGACAAGATCTTAAAATATTTCCTTAATAATTAGCATCATCTGTGCTTATGGAGACGTGTTTTAGTTAATATTGGTCTTGGACATACTAGGAAACGCATAGGTAGTGATACGGCAGGCTAAATCTGTTGCTTGGGGCCATGAATGGAATGAATTAACATTATTTAATCACTCGAAGCAATATACCAGCTTCTTCTAAAACAACTAAATAACTAAGAAATTCTGTCACAAAAAGCAGAGCCAGACTCTTCATATCCACATTCTAGCCAGTTGTTACACAATGGTATCTATGAAGTTTTCAGTAAGGCAATTCCATTAATATGTGGAATCCTAATGCCTTTTTTGACTTCAGCGAGCTTGGGTTTAATCCTAGATTTAAAAACAAGTTCACTTACTACTTCCTCCTGGCATTAGAAGGAATTCTTCACATATGTGCCTAAACCTCTGTACAGTATCTCTACTGGTTTTGTTGAGAAAATGATGACAGTAGCTCTGCTTGTTTCTCTTGTAGCGCAACCAAGGGGACTATCAGCAAGCAGAGCTCATATGCCTTGAGATGTTTCTCCTCCATTGATTTTAATGTGGTCACCCTCTCCTGTTTGACTTGTTTGTGTGTGGCTCTGGCAGAATTCATCACCATATCCTAGGCACCTCAAGATATTATTTCATTCACCATCGTGATTAAATAAGGTCTAAGCATCTTCAAGCTAACTCCATCCCTGCTAATCTACTGAATAAAATTTACCTATTCGGTAATGGGGTTTGTGACAGCAGTTTCTATGCTAAGTGGAGTAACCAACTGAAGTAGCAGATCCTGAAGAGTACAGGTTACACGCCTGTGTTGGGTTTGTGCAGCAAGGTTTTGGTAGCGGGTGGGCTACAGGGATGGCTTCTGTGAGAAGCTTCCCCTGTGTCCAACAGAGTCAATGCCAGCTGGCTCCAAGATGGACCCGCCGCTGGCCAAGGCTAAGACAGTCAGTGATGGTGGTAGCAGTTCTGGGATAACATAGTTAAGAAGCAGGGAAAAAAAAAACCTGGACAACTGCAGCTGGAGAGAGGAGTGAGAATATGTGAGAGAAACAACTCTGCAGATGCCAAGGTCAGTGAAGAAGGAGGGGGAGCAGGATGCTGCTCCCGGCAGAGATTCCCCTGCAGCCCGTGGTGCAGCCCATGGTGAGGCCGGCTGTGCCCCTGCAGCCCATGGAGGCCCACGCAGGAGCAGAGATCCCCCTGCAGCCCGGGGAGGACCCCACACTGGGGCAGGTGGATGCCTGAAGGAGGCTGTGGCCTGTGGAGGGCCCGTGCTGGAGCAGCCATTCCTGGCAGGACCTGTGACTCCGTGGGGGACTCACACTGGAGCAGCCTGTTCCTGAGGGACTGCACCCTATGAAAAGGACTCATGCTGGAGCGGTTCGTGAAGTACTGTCTCCCGTGGCAGGGTCCCCACACTGGAGGAGATGAAGAGTGTGAGGAGTCCTCCCCCTGAGAAAGAAGGAGCAGTTGAGAGAATGTGTGATGAACTGACTGCAACCCCCATTCCCCATCCCACTGTGCTGCTGGCGGAAGGAGGCAGAGAAATGGAGAGTGAAGTTCAGCCTGGGAAGAAGAGAGGGGTTCGGGAAAGCGTTTTAAGATTTGGTTTTATTTCTCATTATCCTACTCTGATTTTGATTAGTAATATATTAAACTAATTTTCCCAAGTCAAGTCTGTTTTGCCTGTAATGGTAATTGGTGAGTGATCTCTCCCTGTCATATTCTTGACTCACCAACCCTTAGTTATACTTTTTTTCCCCAGTCCAGCTGAGGAGAGGAGTGATGAAGCAGATTTGGTGGGCACTTGGCATCTAGCCAGGGACAACCCACCACAATGCCACAGGAAAATCAACATCATATTCTTTCCTGAGATTACATCAATATGTTATAGATCCAAACAGACTAACAGAATCTGTAATTCAGGCTGTCACCAGTCATGTTTTTCACTTCAGCAGGTTCCCAATCTAATCTGTGGTCAAACAAGATCGTGACCATCATAGGTGCGAAATCAGACAAAGCATTTGTGTCCATACCTTTAACTTGTAATTAAGTCACACAAATTTAGCCACAGTAATTTTTATATCTCCACCTCCTAATGAAGTATTTTAAATATGTGTTTCTTACAAATATGTTTTCTGAACCTGTCAAAACTGCAAATACTGCACAATGTGATCGACTGGTTCCTAATGGAATTGTCCTAATAGACTTTTCTTCCTTCCTGGTTACACTTTGTACTTTCATTTAAAAACTTATAATTGATGAATCTCAGCTGACAAAGATTCCCTGCAATTGTATGATACAGTCACAACCAGAGGGATATGTTCATGTTAAGAGCACTGGCTCAGCAAGGTAGAAGAAGGAAAAGATCTTTAAATTGAATGACCTCTAGATGAGAGTTAACTTGTTTTGCTAAAGATTTCTGGTAACACTAAAGAGTCAGCTACTATCACTGTGGCATCAAGACCTCTGAAATGTATATTTAAATAGAGTACTACACATTTAAGTGAATAATAAGTAGGCATTAATTTTGATAGAAATTATAATAATTATGAGATATCTTGCTATCTTTGTGATCTTCTTAAATACTAAGGTTTTCAGATAAAGATTTTTGTATGTACTGTAAATATTCCAAAGTAATGTTAGGCCTTCAAAGATGTATTTAAAAATATTTTAACACGGTAGTATTTCTAATTAATAACATAGATGAAAACATAACAGATGCACAGTATCTGCATATTTTTCTGTACTTCTGTTAATGTAGGATTTTTCCTTTTTTTGTAAGAATATGAAAACAATGCTAATAATATTGCAGTAGCATATTGTGTGCAGATACACTGGAGATAAGAAGTTTTACAGGATCTAATTCCACCCCTTACTATCCTCCCCAAACAATGCACTGCCACCTTGTACATATAAATTAGACAAATATAATGTGAATATAAGCCAGTCCATAAAACAATGCTATTTTTCTCCTAAGGAGAAACCCTCAAGTGTGAATACAACCTTTCCATGTGAAGGATGGATATGGTTGCAGTCACACTCTGACTACAGTACAAGGAGCTGGAGCTAATGTATGAGTTCACAAGAAATGTTTCAGAAGCACTGCTATTAGCATTCATCAGAAATAATTCATTTCAAAAGTATATGCCTTTTGGTCACTGTAACTCAGACATTCTATAGGATTTTATAGTTACTAGAGACAGTGTGAATCTTCTGTCCATAGATCTCCTTGATTTCAAATTCAGATAATTAGCTAATATCAATTAAAGAACAGTCAGTGTTTAAAAAAAGGTAGCCTCTCTTTTAAAATGAATTTTAATGAATTCTATTTTGGATATAAACAACAGTTATTAATGGATAATTTAGAAGAATAGTGTTTCAGTGAAATGGATGCAGCATAAAAGGCATCCTCAAATAATCCATAAGCCTTTATTATTGTAATATGCTTTCAGAATATTAATCTACAGTCTTTAGCACCATGATCTAAGAAACTGAAATCGTGCAAAGCATCTGCAAGTGAGAGAGATTTCTAACAGAAATCTAAGTACCTCTTCTACTGAATCCGCATTTGAAGACTTCTCTGCCCTTTAACAACTTTGGAATAAAGAAACAGCCATAATTCTTGCCCATCAGCTAGCATCAGCTGTGTAACTACCATCAACTTCTAATACATTATTCTGAACCATTTTCACTCTCCTTCAGTATGAGAAATTATTAAACCAAGGCCTGTCCCTCCACAAAATACCAGAGTGATTACAGTAATCTCAGATCTTGGTTTCTTCTGTGCCTCTCTTATAGGCAGCTGGAGAGAGAGAGAAATTTCCCTTTCCCCCTCAGCCAGTTTCATTTTACTAGTGGTAACCTGGCGATTTCTAAAACGTCTCTACTTTTCGGCGTGGCTCGCCTTCCTGAGAAATGCTTGGACAAAACTGGATAACTTTGCTTTCACTGCCACCCTCTGGGCTCCTTCCTTCAAAAGTAAGACTATAAACTGTGGCAGGGGGACTTCAGGATGCCTTGACACATACCGTCTTGCACGTACTGACTAACAATAGTAGTATCTACTTACAATCTCTCCTTTCTCCTCTAAAAAGATCTCTGTCAAATGGTTTTACAGATCTATTGGCCGAATTGCAGCATAAACTTAACACCAAGAGCAGTCAGAATTATTTTAATCTCAGAAATGAAGATGACCCTACACTATCATATAATCTAAATTTTCACAACAGATTTGTGACTGCAGATGAAGAGATGCCCTATTGCTAAGAGGTTACCATTTCTATTCCTATTTCAGTTAAAAGTATGAAAAACTCACTGATGCACCGAAGTCCTCAGGGTCCATTTCTATTTTACCTAGATATACAGTTCCACCAACATGTGTTCCCATATGAAATATCTGTTTGTGATACTGTTTATCAGACATCCCAGAAGCTTAACTGGTCAGTTTTTTTTCACGTAAAAACAAAGAGGCAATGGTAAAGGAGACCACACAGACTAGGGCTGTAACGGAGAGGTAGCTCTTGATATGGAACTCAGTGTCTGTGTCCACCTCTTTCTGTTGCCTCAGACAATCATTGCACGCTGTAGCATACTCCGTGCCAATGAGGAAGGCAACTAAATCACTGTTCACCAGCGGCTGCTGTCTGAAATGGTTAGGATGGGTTGGCAGCTACTCTGAGGAGTTGGGATGAGAAACTAGTAATTCTTTTTCCACCTTCTTAACCACAGTCTCCCTCCAGTGTCCACTTAAACATATGTCAACTTACACTAAAAATTATTTTCATTTGTATTTATCCAGACTAAATTTGCTTAATGTATGAGATGATGACTTAAGAGCTCAGGTCAGGCTTGAGGATTACTAAGGGTGAAAACAGTGATGTCTGTCAAACACAGTGGAAGAGAATTTTCAGGTTATGTTTGTACAGTGGGAGTATTTGAGTTCCTATTCAGTTTGGAAAACTTTCTTAACCTGACAGGTCAAACAGAAAAAGAGTAATAAAAAAAGAATTTAGGCCTACAATTCCTTAAAGAAAATGCTAGGGAGACAGATAAAGTTCACCACACCTATTGTTACAGCAATAAACTCAAAGAATTAAAGCTTTTCCCAAAAAATTCTCAAAGTATTTATGTCATGGGGAAAAAAAAGATGCTTTGCAAACATCTAAGAACATTAAAAATCTGTTTTTCCTCTTATCATAACAAAATACAGGACAAAAAGAACAAAGAAAAAGAATATACTCCCTGGGTTTATATATAACACAGGTCTAAATTTTGTTTATGCCTCACATAAAATGATTCAGCTATGATCTCAGTGATTTGTGTAAACCAGTAAAACCTCAGTCATTCAAATAATTCTTTGTAGGCCTCTCAACCCAACAACATCAAGGAAGACAGAAGTGGCCACTAATCTTTAAAAGCACTCAATTTCGGGTCAAAGGTAGATAAAGGTTCCTCATAAGCTGTTCTCAAGGATTCTGAAATACTTCAGCAGTCATCTTTGAAGACAATCACAGTGATGTAATCAACAATGTGTATCATACTTTATAATCCCCTATAAACTCACACTCAAATATTAGCATCTGAAAGAAAAAAAAAAGGAGGGAAAACAAAGTTATTTGTTTTCCTCTTTCATAGAAAATGGAAAGAGAGGAGGAGGAGAGATATAATACATGAAAAGCTTCCAAAACTGCAGACTGAAGTAAATAACACACTGTAATACATTAATCAGGTGCGAAGAACAATAAACAAAAAGACTAATTAAGACATAATGAAAAAACATATTTGTTAGTGTAAGAATAAATGAGCTACATAAAGTTTTATGTATTAACTTACTGGTGTTGAATCTACCAGTTAACAACCCAGATGCTTATACTGTATCTTACACTTCCCCAAAAAAATGCAATGACATAAAAGTATTGTCAAAGTAGATTCTTCCCTGCAATAACTTAGTATATCCATATAATTCCCAAACATACTGTGAAGCCTAATTAAAGATTTCAGGGTTCCTTTTAAGACCTTATACAGGGCAAAAAATAACTGCTCAAAGTTCTGTGCAAGCTCCTTATATCAAGCATAAAAACAAATTTAAAAAAAGCATAAAGCACCCTCAAAAATGCTAGAAATAATTCCAAGAAGAAAAAACTAAATTTGTGTCTTTAGGAATAGTGAAAAATAGATTTACAGATCTCACAAAGACATTGTTACAAGTTAGATACTTCGACAATTAAAAGCAACGAAGACTTTGTAATGTTGAATGAAGTTCAAAATAGTCATTTTCATTTTCTGTGCAACGAAAAAAAACGATACAAGTGATTAACATAATCATCACTGAACAGTAAATACAAGTAGTTATACTAAGATATGCTATGTAATAACTGTTACAGAGGCCCTAATACACTAAGAGTCCACGGTTTTGGACAGTGGTTTGAGCTGAGTATTAACTTCAACACCTAGGTTTCTACACATGTGACTACAGTTGCAAACAGACACATAGTTTCTCAAGCAACTCTATGAATAAAAGCCAGATAAATATGTATAACAATTCATGTAAATTAAATACTGAATTTTGTTTCTGAAAATGTTAAGTTGCTACACAGTCACATGGAAGAAGCTGTCAAATGTGACAAGGAACCAAAAAAAAAGGAACATGTGCACAAGTGAGACGTAAAACTAAATTTATCTGAAGAATTTTATGTGAACTTGCCTGCCTTTGACATTTATCTACAAGTGACGGGCAGGCAGACAGGAATGGACACTTTATATTTAAGCCTGAAACTTAGAAAATTGCTGAAAACTGATGCATAACAGCATCCTGAGTGGCTTTTTACTGTTGTTCAGTTCAAAAGTGAGTAAGATTTCTCCACAGTCCTCCAGAAAGATGTCTCAACACTTTCTCAAGTGTTTCATGCTGACACTGATGTTTCAGAAAACTGTGGCAGCAATCAGTAGTCGTGAAAGCAGCTGAAATTCAGAATCTTAAAACATGTAGTAGAAATGCATGAGACAGGAGAAAATTAGTCCAGCTTTCCAAAATAAGTGGGAAGTTCAATATAAATGATAGAGGCTGCTACCTGTAACAGATCAAAGGGCTTCAAGCCATGAATTAAGAGGTTGCCTGCTCCATACAGATAACCCTCATGTGGGAGCACAAGCATCCTTTACAATCCTCAGGAAAAGTCAGTAAAAATCAAGATTCTAGATGAACCTCTGCACATTGTGTATCATACATTTAGACATGTGTCAGAACCAATACTAGTTAATTGAAGAAAGAAATAGAGCAAATATTATTTCACATCTACATATGCCTTTTTAAAAATCACAGACTCTTAACACCAATTCAATTATTCTAGATATGGAAAATACATATTCTTTGCTCTTTCTGCAACAAAAACATCAATGCAATTCCTTTCAAGTGTATTGAAAACAGATGCTTCAGCTGTCTGGTTTTCATAACCAAGATAAAATATGTCGCCTTATGTACAAAAATAGGAATGCCTTATGTATAAAAATAGGAATATTTCTAACAGTATGGTTATTTGCCAGCTGAACTAAATAGAAAGCCTCTTGAAAACAGCAGTTTATGGCAACAAAATTATGAAGGTAATTCAACATACAGCAGTAAATAGAACAATATTCTTGAGCTGCTTTTCATGTTTTTTTAAAATCTTAAATATGTCCTTTTATTTAACAGTACAGTGGCTATTGTAATAAGGCAGGAAGGATCCTTCTACTGAAAATAAGAATTAATAAAACCTTATATAAGTACAAACTGCCTCAAACTGTATTTGAGAGCAGGATTGACAATGGGCTTTTATTAGAGGAAGTCATATAAAAAAAAATTGGGGACTACTGGAAAGATCTATACTCCTAAGGAGGTGCATTTTCCCTGAAGCCAGGTATCGAAAATATCTTTTCAGTGTTTCATGGTAAACAATACAAATATCAAACAGTTCAGGGTATGTGGGGAAGCATCACCTGAAGAAAGTGAGGCATCCAGCTACAAAAGTATATTTTTATATAGTTTAATATCATTACTGTTGAAGATTTACAAATATATTGGGCTCTGTGTTTCAAATAAGGTAACCAGACATTCCCATTTAGTCAGAACACTCCCAGAAAACTATCCATGACTCCCAACAAAAATATATGCAGTAGTATTTTGCCACAGATTTTCATCAAGAAACAGATTTTTTCCTTCAACCTTCTATTATGCAAGTGCTTTGGATCTAAATTTTTTTCAGCCTCACAGAAAGAACGGATGTGACTCTCACTTTGATTTCCACCCTCAACTCTGGTGACGTGTTGCCTACTCTAATGCAAAGATCCTTTGGCATTGTTCTGGTTTTATTTAGTGAGGTGCGGCTACGGTGGCAGCTTCTGTAAGAAGCTACTAGAAGTTTCCCCTTTGTCCAGTGGACTCGGACGGGCCCAGGGTGGACCCATTGCTGTCCAGGGCCAAGCCATTTGGTAGCAGAATGTTCCTGGATAACGCCTCTGTGATAACGTATTTAAGAAGGGAAAAAACAGGAAAAAAAGAAGGAGAAGATGTGAAGAAGCTGAGCCGGGGCAGAGAGGGGGAGGCATGAGCCTTGTGGGCCTTGCGGCCCTCACCCTCTGGCCTCCCGCCAGGCAGCCGTCTGGGCCTGACTCGGCCCGGCCCGGCTGCAAGAAGTGGAGAGGAGATGTGAAGAGAACCTCAGAGGCATCTGCCTGAGCAGGTTGTGAAGAATTTCTTGTGAGAGGAACGGCTGCAGACGCCAAGGTCAGTGAAGAAGGAGGGGGAGCAGTAATGCTGCTCCCAGCAGAGATTCCCCTGCAGCCCGTGGTGCAGCCCATGGTGAGGCCGGCTGTGCCCCTGCAGCCCGTGGAGGCCCACGCAGGAGCAGAGATCCACCTGCAGCCCGGGGAGGACCCCACGCCGGGGCAGGCAGATGCCTGAAGGAGGCTGTGGCCAGTGGAGGGCCTGTGCTGGGGCAGCCATTCTGGAGGGACTGGACCCCGTGGAAGAGATGACCCATGCCGGAGCAGTTTCATGAAGGACTGCAGCCCATGGGAGGGACCCCAGGCTGGAGCAGGGGAGGAGTGTGAGGAGTTCCTGCCCCGACGATGAAGCAGCAGCGTAAAATGCGTGATGAACTGACCATAACCCCCATGCCCTCTTCCCCCTGCTCTGCCGCTCAGCGGTGGGAAGGTGGTAGAGATAATGTTAAGCTTTGGAAAACAGAGGGGTGGGAGGAGGTTATCTTGTTCTCTGTCTCATTATCCTGCTGTTTTTAGTAATAAATGAATGGTTTTCCCCAAGTCGAGTCTGTCTTACCTGTAACAGTAACTTTAAGCATCTCTCCCTGTCCTTATCTCAAACCTTGAGCCTTTTTTCTTATATTATCTCTTCCTGTTCTCTGGGAGGGTGGGGGGAGTGAGAGAGAGACTGCGTAGTCTGGTCCCGAGCGGGGCTGAACTACGACAGGCATACAAACCAGGGCCGGGAGCATGTCATGTGCATACCTTAGCTCTTTGTTTTCTTCCTTTGTTTAAGTGGCTCTTTTAGTCTGATTCCCTGTATTTCTTACTTTTCATTACCAGAAAGGGCAACAATGCCTTCAGACAAACACAGTCAGCTCAGAAAGTGTAAGAATAGCAATTATCAACCTAGAAATCCAGGGTACAGAAATCTACAGGGTAGAAAACAAGGGATAGTACTTATCAAGGTATAGTATGTATCAGTACTGATTAACTTTGGTAGCAGACAAAATTATAACACCTACACAGAAATATGGGACAAGCTGTAATAAATCAATAGAATATACAGTCAAGCATAATCAGCATCTGCATTGCAAATAAAGGACTCGTGGCCTTCACCCAGAGATCTCAGTCAGTTTAAGAATCATGCTAGAAAAACAAGGATTAACATCTCCTTCCACCAGCATCAAAAGTTCCCAAACCTATAGCAAGTTGAATGCTACTCGTTTACTTTTTTCAACTATTTGGCCATGCTAACAAGTTAAAAACATAAAAAAAACCCCCAGTGGCTCTTTCCAGCTTTTGATCAACATACTACAGAGCCTACTGTACTCTTTTCTTCCCACCTTACCACCTGGCAGTTTGCCCTTTCCTAAACAAGCTCTTGAAGAAGCTATTCTATTCTGTGATTCTATGATATAAAGTGGGTTCGAGTAGAAAGATGGGGAAGATAACTGCTGACAAGACTTCCTGCCAGACATATAAAAAGAATGCTGCAATTTGACCTCCAGGGTCTCGTGGATTTACTTTGTTGTTGGTTCAGACTCATGATGAATGATAAACAAGTTTCCTCTGTCCCAGTGAAAACAAATATACAGTTCATCCAGCCTCATACTGAGATGAGCAAACCATATATCTGTACTCTAACAAGCTGGAACCTAAAGAACAATCAAGTGGCTCTTTCCATAGAGGAATATGGAGTCCACAATAACTCATTTGGCTGTCAAACCATCCATTAATACTTCAGACAAAAGTCATCAAATGCCCAGATCTGACATGAGGAGAAAAACGGTTTTCTTCTTTCATGAGTCTTGGACAACCTACAGAAAATCCTCAGCAACGCAGACTAAAAGTGCAGCTCAGTCAACCACCTTGCCTTGAGAGTTGGAAGAATAAAGCTTGTCAGCAGACTAGTAAGGCCACTTAGAAGAAATGTGAAATTATAGGTGTGATTATCCAAGCTGAAGTAATAAAATATCTGTAAATATCAGCCATCAAAAACTATGTTATCCTCGTTACAGAAAACTGCAAGAATAAAAATGTATCAGAACAAAATGCTCACAGCCCAGATCTAACATGCTTTCTGGAAAACATAGCATACAATGCATCACCTTCAAAGGAGCAGAGAAACAATCAATCCACAGGTTCTTACCCTTAATCACTCCTCCAAATACCAGCTATACAAGTAAATATTTAGATATGAAAGCTACCACCACTATTAGCATCCAAGTTTGTGCTCCCTGAAGACTATAGGCGCCAAGTGTAAATCTGTTCTTTGAAAAAAAGACAATATGCATAATATTACAATATTGAGGCCTAGGATGTGAAATATTTCAAAAAGGAGGTTAAAAGTTAAGCAGCAAAATCTAGCATGAACCCCACTTGGTTTATCACACTGAAATGTTGCTAGCCTATTCTCCCTCCTCAAAAGCTTTATTCTCCCATTAAAATCAACAATCAAAATTAATTTACCAAAATGCAGGAGGAATTTAAAAATGGTGAGTCACACCCTGTTATATATTTTCTACATTTACCCAATAAATTAGCACTTTTTTGGTACACCATTACTACTTAAAATTAATCCCAAAGTGCCCAAAGCCAGATAAAGCTGATAAAACAGAAATTTTCCCTACAGAGAAGTAATTCAGTGCAGCACGGCAAACTTACCACAGAAATACTTAAAGAAATCCCAACATGCTAGTAATCCTTCATTCACTGACTTAATCAAAACCAGTAATGCTTCTCTGATATTTCAAGAATTGCTGCAAAAACTATGCACAGAAGGCCTTGGCAGGCAAAGTTGACATGCCAAACAATACTTGAGGATGCCTGAATGTGACATCCTGGCTGACTGGAAGGGCTCTCTAAAGGATATTCTGAACAGTGTACTTAGCCGCCACCAGGTGTGCATGAAAGCTCCATCCATGAGTAAGTTTTGCCACTGCCAAACATTGTCACCAAAAGACTGTTCCACCATACTACGATGGCCATACTATGATGGCCGTCACATTACTATAAGAGTCATTCCCTCACTCAGACAAGCCAGTGTCTCTGGGATTGACTATCTATCTGCATCATGGTCCCAGTATAAGTGGACATCTATTCCAAAAGTGAGTGTGTAATACAAGTCTCTTTTTGTCTCAATACACAGACGCTACGAGCTGCTGAAACTCTGTTACAAAGCATTGGCTATTTGGCCAAACCTGGAGAGGCTTTTAGCTCTGGGGCTTGGTGATTCAATTCCCTTTATTGTCAAGGGAGCAGTTAACCACAAATGCATTTGTTAAATTAATGCATCTGTGAAAGCTGCTGTAGCCCATTTAATAGTGTGTAGATTTAATCCCTGAAAACACACAGATATTTTGCAATACAGTATCTGCTTCATAAATGAAAGTAGAAATAATTTCCACTAGGACATATTATGTGTGGTCACATTTAAAATAAACCTCAAACATGTATGTTCCTTCCCTAATTTCTGTGATCTGAGAAATGTTGCCCTTTCTCATTTAAACTTCATCACTAGCATCATCAAATAGCTGCACAGGGAACTGGAAAACAGAATTCTGAAATAAAACAGTAGTTCCATGCAGTTTTCTTAGCTGTTAAGAATGTAAACATATAAAGCATCAAGAGGAAGGGTAACCAGGTTTAAATGTGACACATCTCCATTTTTGGTCAAGAGATAATGCAATTATTTTCTGCCCGAGAGAGTGGACAGATTACAAAGGGCCAATCTTGCCATACAGATTGTACTGGTTAAAACAGATTATACTGGCTAATACTAGTTTATACATTCAACATAAGAAAAAAAAAATTAATTTACATAACACTCTTTCTTTTTGCATTGCTAGTCTATTACAAAGCTATGAAAGCCATTACAGAACACAGTAAAATAAAATAATACTGAGGTATGATCAAACTAAAGAATCTAAGAAGGCCTGTATATAGGCTTTTGTAAACTGATGAGTTTATATAAACTAATAGCACCACTGGAAGTGCAAGCACATACGGTAATCTACACTGAGATTCTATGCTCATACACCAGACATCAAAAAGAAAAATTTTTATATAGTTCAGTTCTCCATTCTCAGAAAACAAAAAGTTATTTAGACCCCCGCCTTGCAACACATCATTACAAATTTCTGGCACAATAGCAGAAAACCTGCAATCCTACACTTCAGATATATCTTTCATAGACTGCTGGGCTAGCAACAGCATTCAGAAACTGTCCCTTTGAATATTGGTGTGAGTTACTGAGGGTAAAGGCCACAAAAATAGCTAGAGATCATGTAGGGAAGAAAATTAGATACACTAAAACAAAGCAATTTCCAGAGATCACTGTCTGCCACCATGTATAAGGTTTTATCCAGTATCAGAAGATGACACAACTGTGCTCAAATCTTAAAATGTTCTTAATAACGTACAGATAATGCAATGGCAATAAAAGAAGAAGCAAGTATAAAATTCAATAAAAACAGGGTACATGACTCTTGTGGTCCAAGTGATCACCTGAGAGATATAATCTGGTCATCAATACAAAAGCGTTAAAAGGAAAAAAACCTAACAAAACAAACAACGTATAATATATCTTGACAAACTTGAATGTCCTTTCTCATGAACAAAATAGCTGCTGCTCTTAAAACAACCATTTTTACTTTGTGAGAAAGACTAAATTAGGTCATTTTTTTTAACTTCTTGAATTGCCTGAAAAATAGAAAGCATAATTTCGTATCTTCATCTTTATTTTTTCCATTCAATATTTTGAATAAATGGATCATAATGGCTTGATTAGAAAGCAATTAATGAAAATAAAAATGCATTTTTTAATAACTGAAAGTCCACAAAAACTAAATGGTAGAATCAAAGTGTTATTTATGCTCCCATTTAGAAAGACCAATAATGTATTATTGGACTAATCAAAACTTTAAGCTGGAGACATAAAAGAATGCATAAAGGATCAAAAAATAACTACTTGCTGCATCGTCTCTTACATTATCATGATTGTAAATGTACCTTGAAAGAAGGACAAGATATGAACGATAGAAAAACATGATTATATGATACAAAAAAGGTATAAATTAGAATGAACCTTGAGAAATGTATGAGATTAGCTCTTCCAGGTAACACAAAAAATATTTTGAAATCTTAACTATATTTTTTGATGTATATGATACATATGATGCTCTGATACATATGAAAATATGATAGTATTTTTGAGCGTGTGCATTAAATTATAAAGCTGTGTTCTAACAGATGTTAGTTCTAAAGTAATCTCCTTGAATAGGAGCTGGAAGTTGTTCTTTGAGGTATTTAATGACAGACATTATAAGCAATCCATACCATGCAGGACGGTTTAATTCTTTTTTATAATAATAAAGCTACTGGATAAGACTTAGATACAGTTTGATTCTTTAATGCTAATCGAACTGTTTTATTATGATTACTATCTGCAAACCTGTTTCATTAATACAATATTTATTTACATAATTTAATTCCTGCATCAATAATATTTTAAAACATTTAATTTGAAGGGAAAATGCACTATGAAAGAACTATGAAAAAGATGATGACTTAAAAAAACTACCAGCTAACAAAACACCAAGCATGAAGAAAATACAAAGAATAAACATGCAAACAAACATTTGCAATTGTTTTTAAAAAATCGGTATTCATATTACTTTATCTCTGCTTCAAAAAACCCAAAGATTTCTCCAAGATAAAGTAAGTATAAGGAGGATAGTTGCACTCAGCACCACAAAGGTACCACCCCCAGCACGCCAAACAAACAAACAAACAAATGAATACAGGAAATTAAGAAGCTTTTCTATTGTCATAGAATCATAGAGTCACAGAATCATTAGGTTTGGAAGGGACCTTGAAAGGGCAACTAGTCCAACCCCCTGCAAGGAGCAGGGATATCTCCCTCCCTCAGCTCATCCAACCTGGCCTTGAACGTGTCCAGGGATGGGGCATCCACCACCTCTCTGGGCAACCTGCTCCAGTGCTCTACCACCCTCATTTTTTCCTACTATCTAATCTGAAACTACCTCCCTGTGAGCTGTGTCAACGCTCACAGCTTTATAAATACTGTGCAAATACCACCCTCCCATTTTAAAAAAAAATACTATATAATAGAATTTTAAATAAAATTCTGTATCATAAAATACTATATTTGTTCAATGTTACAGACTACTGAATAGTTGAAAGATTACAGTTTTTTCATTTATCAGCTTGGAACCTACTGATTTCTTTAAGTAAATTACTTTGAACTGGACAATGATGGCAGACAAATACCTCAAGAATATTAAGTCTTGCTTTGCCTTGTGCTTGCTTTTATATCCAGCTTCACTCTTGCCTGGACTAAATCTTTGTAGTTAATTATCATTTCTGCTTGCATTTCATTCAACTCACAGTAAAATCATTTATACTGAAATCACCACAGTTCACGTGTTTATTTATTCTTTAAATGCTTAATATTGAAAAACATGCATCATGAGGCAGAATCATGCACAGAAACTTTTTTAGGAATCACGAGTACTTTCCCATTAACTTCCAAAACAAGACTTAATGAGATAAAAACACATTCAAGTAGCTCCCTGTCCTTCCACAGACATGATTTGTAGACGAATCTACAATCTCCACTCAACAATACAGAAAGAAAACAGACACACTTGCTAATTCCAGCAATTTACCTGTCCTCTGGCAATCCTAGAAGAGATCACCTACAACTGTAACAATACAGTGCCCCTTCCGTACCTATTTCAGTGTCTAAACTGATTGTTATAAAAAACATTTATGGGCAGCAATACACAGAAAGAATTACCTCACCACAGCCCTTCCAATGCTGCAAATCAGAAAATCAGAAACAGAACACAAGATAATAACTTGCCAGGGTGTCAATATTGAGTGATAGTACATGAAGCATAAATAATACAGAAAAATTTTTAAGGTAAGAAGTAAATCTGACATATCTCAACAATGTACTGAAAGAACTTGGAGCTTCTTAGCATGATCTTCTCCAACAAGGAACCACGTGTGTCCTCAAAACTTGATAAGGATCACAAATCAATTAAATAACTAACTTCGTAAATTCCACCATTAAAATGGTAACCATAAACCATCTCAGGTTTCTTATCTCTCTGAAAGACAATTCCCTCTCTTGTGTGCGTTTCTTTCACACATCATGAACACCAAACAGAATACAGTACTTCTACTGCTAAAAAATAATGCAAGAGAAAATTGGTTCAAATTTTGTTTAACAGGCAGTTCTATTCCCTCCCTATTTGCAGAAAACATATTTTCTAAGAAATCTAAGTAACTCTAAGTTCATACTTAGTGGTTCTGCTCAGGAAAACCAATCTCAATGCATCATGTAACTTGGTATGACATAATTTCCTTAATTTGGGCTGAACACTTCTATAGATTATATTTTTCAGCCTAGGAAAGAGAGGGAGACTTTATTTAAATGTTAAAATGTATTTAGAGAGATGTATAGATATACAATTACATAGAAACACACATCTCAAATTATTCTGTCTGATTTATTTGAAATGCAATTATACGCATCTTTGCATCAGAAATAAAGCTATTTAAAATTAACTGTGAATATATAATGTAAATCAAGAGCAAAAATTACTATAAACTACATTAGAAATGGTCAGAAAATGTTCTGTGCACTTCAACCAAATCCAGTGCTCATGCAAATGCAGCTTCCCACACACTGCCAGGAAAGAAAAAAACCCTAATGTCTTAACCAAATTGTTTCCTAATAAAATGTAAACAATAAAAATTCAATTAAATGTATACTGAGTTCTGTGAATACTTCAGTATGTATAGATATAGTGTATCTTCCTAATTCACAAAGAAAAAAAATATTTAGCTACCGTTTACATAGCGCAATGCGGTGCTGTGCAGATGCAGATAATGCTCCTCAGTAGGACAAATCAGTCACAGAGGAGGGCTGCATTAATGTAGGATGTGACCGAGCCTACCTGGAGCACGGCACTGTATCATATAAATATAGACTTCTCAACCACTTAGTTATAAATTGTCATGCTTTGATGACTAGTACTCAAAGACACACATCAGGTGAAGAACTAGAAGTACAAATGCAACGAACAGTGTTTGAATCCTGGCTTCCTGCTTGTTAATTTGATTTTGATAAGCCCGAACTGGTGCTATCTGATGAGAAAGTGAACCTTTTCACCTGTTCTGCAGATGATCTTGAGCATGACGACTTTGGCTCAGTAGGATTCTCAATTCTTATCAGAGCTGAGCAATCAAATTGTTTTTTCAGTCTTCCTATCTTAACCCAGCTCTGACTTCAACTTTTAAATTTTATTTAAATTCAGTAATTTAAAAGCAAGAGTAGTTTTTCACTTGGTTTTGATTTTCCCAGAAATTTATTGTTTTCTCTCTGTAAGGAGAGGCATTTGCACTTCATATTGCAAATATTATAAGATCACCAGAATTTCTGACAGTTTCCTTCTGCACTTCCTCACAACTAAGGGTCTGAAAATTACTGCTGTACTGCTGAGTGTTTTACCTCCTTAGTAGCAATATATATTTAATACATTTAATATACTATTAATAACTATGTGTCTCAACATTTCTTATAAAAAACTACTTAGACAATTGTCATGCTCTATTACATTAATCTTCCAAAAATTGCTCTTACACAACCCCCCATAAGCAATAAACAACAAAACTTTCATTAATCACATTCTTCCCTGTTTTGGTTATAGAGTTAAATTTTATATTTTACACAGGACAAAAAACTACAAAAAAGCACTTTTCCTATATCTCAAACCATGACCAGAAGTACCAAGGAGTGCATTTGCAAGCCTCTAATAATTAAAAATAATTTATTATAATTAAAAATAATTTATTACTTATGATACTATGATATAAAACCAAATTTTGACTTCAAGATCTGTTTTTCTTTCTAAATATACACAAATTTAGATCCCGCTGCAGACTAAAGTAGAGAAAAAGAACAGACAGGGATTTGTTGTTCCCATTTTGGTAAAGATAAAAGCAAACAGAACAAAGATCGGTAGAATATTTCAACTTATTATTGAATACTCCAGAGTCAACAGTGTGATGTAAGTGAATCTCATTCAGTATTGTATAAATTGTATTATTAAAACTCAGATGTGTGAGGCACAAGAGGTGATTTCTACTGTTGAGTTGTTTCACACTGCCTTCTGTTTCCAGCTCAGGAGAGCTATTTCCAAAATGGACAAAATAGAATCATACAATGATTTGGATTGGAAAGGACCTTAAAGATAACCTAGTTCCAGCCCCCTCTCCCTGGGCAGGGACATCTTCCACTAGAATAGGTCACTCAAAGAACTCATCCAGCCTGGTACTGAACACATCCAGGAATGAGGCATCCACATGGGTTGCCCACATCTGGGCAACCTGTTCCAGTGCCTCACCGCCATCACAGCAAAACATTTCTTCCTTAGGTTGAATCTAAATCTGCCCTCTTTCAGTTGAAAGCCATTACCTCTTGTCACATCACTATATGCCCTTGTCAAAAGTTCCTCTCCAGCTTTCTTGTAGGCCCCCTTTAGGTATTGGAAGGTCGCTATAAGGTCTCCCTGGAGCCTTCTCTTCTCCAGGCTGAACAGCCCCAACTCTCTCAGCCTGTCCTCAGAGGAGAGGTGCTTCAGCCCTCTGATCATCTTTGTGGCCTGCTTCTGGACCTTCTCCAGCTGGTCCATGTCCTTCTTATGTTGGGGGCTCCAGTGCTGAATGCAGTACTCCAAGTGGGATCTCATGAGAGAAGAGCAGAGGGGCAGAATCACCTCCCTTGACCTGCTGGCCACACAGCCCTGGATGCAGTTGGCTTTCTGGGCTGCAAGCGCGCATTGCCGACTCATGTAGAGCTTCTCATCCACCAGCACCCACAGCCTTCTCCTCAGGGCTGCTCTCGATTCATTCTCAATCCAGCCTGTATTTGTGCTTGGGACTGCCCTGATGCATGTACAAATACAGGCTCGGCAGAGAATCAGCTCCAGACAGATTTTTACCAATTAAATGACAGTTTGAAATTACTGACTTTAGGTGACTTTTAGTACATAGGCAAAGATGGAGATATGTAACAACAGATTTCCAATATCTCAAATGTAGCTATTAAAAAAGACACTGCTATTTTGTTCTCCATGATCTTTGGAAGAAAAAGAAATCACCTGTAGCAAAGACTGTTCTGCTTATGTTCCGCCACCTTACTGTCTAAAACAGGTTTCCTAGGAAGCAACGTTGTTATAAGAGGTTAGACATAGTTATGTGATGAATATTCCTAGTACACTTGATAATTGCCTCAGAAGAGAGAATGAATTAAAAATAAATTATTAGTCTTCCAAATTTATGTTTTTATGACCCTATAATTTTCATAAAGATTTCTAATTTCATCTCTCAAGACTGAGTAACTGCTTTCTTCCTTCCTTTCCTTATAATGCAAAATGACACTTGGGAGCAACAGCAGTTCCATAAACTTTACCAAAGTGCAACATATTCATGTCCAGATAAACTACAGGTAGCGTAATGAACAGCACCTCATCTTCCACTAGTTATCATGGTGATCTTCAGGCTAAAATTATCACCCTCTATTTTTTTTTCCATAGTTTTTCCCACCGTATTCCAAAGTCTACTCCATGTACATGAAGGTACAAATTTATATCACGTAACTAGCATGACATATTACATTTTTCCAACTTTGAGGCAAAATATTATACTTAAGTTTTTGATGCTACTGTTTTATTTGCAGTGAAAAACTGCAATAAACTAAGATTTTCATTATTTAATTTTAGAAGTGAACATACTTTACATGTGTGGTTTCAGAGGCTGCTTTTAAAAATGCATTTAACATCTGTAAAACTTTGCACTGTTCAAATTCAAGAAAGAGTTCAAATCTATGGATATTGTTCTCCTTTACAAACTAAAAAAAAAGAAAAATCAGTGTAGCTGTTTTTAAAGAAGTAAACATTCTTCAACATTAAAGTCTCTGGAAATGTGTAATAAACTGAAACAGGAATCTATTGGTGCCAAAAAGTTAAAGCTTTCTATTTTTAAATAATATTTGAAAAATCAGATAAAGGTCAAACCGAGAAGTGCACTAAACTGCAAATATTTTATTGATTTAGTTAAATTAAGGTCTTTCTTTTGCCAACTGATATATATAAATTTAAACACATAGATTTGTTATACAATTATATCTGAGTCACAAATCGGCACTACACTAGTAAACCATAATCAATTCCTAATTAACATAAAAGACCTAATATACACAATTGTTTGAGTTCATGAACACTGCTTGGAGGAGCTATGTGCAAGAGCTAATACACAAATATCCACCTCTTTATCTGCTACTGCTTCTCATTTGAATTGCCTGCAATCCAACTTAGCATGCTTGGTTTCCACCTTAGTTGAAATGAAGCATTCACAGGCTCCTTTTACCCCATCCTAGAAAATCCTTGAGGCCACTTTGTTCTCAGTCATGTTTTTCTCCAAAGGTTTTGAGCACCTCTTGGCACTGGGACTTCAGTGATATCTTTTGAAGCCTTCTCTTTCCTCTAATTTTATTTTACTGGTGGTTCCTATTTCTAATTCTTTGTCATTTTATCCTCTGTTCTTGCGTAAATTCATTCGCATGTTGATGATTCTCAAACTTCCTTCTGCACTCTTTTTCCTTCTCCTTTGCCAGTTTGTTTTGCAAAACAGAAGCCTGAATTTAGAGAAACATTATTCAAGAGAGACAATAATACTTTATTCTGCACCATTTCCTCATTATTTAAAGTCAGAGGTTTCAATTCAATGCTGTCTCCTCCCTGTCTCCTCTATCCATATAAGCTGCTAAAATGTCTAGTCGCTTGTTTGGTATTACTCCCACCTACCTATTTTGAAACACACATGCCACAACATGCCGCTTTCTGTCAAATTTTATTGCCTCTCAAATCAAGCCTCCTCATAATTTTAGTCTGCTTTGTCTTTTAAAAAATCTTACAAGGATCTATTTAGCCTAGATGTTGAACAGCTCTTAAAAATAATACTTAATAATATATTTCTGTCATCAGCAGCACTGGGTACTATA
Source organism: Ardeotis arabs (assembly GCA_011801015.1). Lineage (NCBI taxonomy): Eukaryota > Metazoa > Chordata > Aves > Otidiformes > Otididae > Ardeotis > Ardeotis arabs. The sequence continues at coordinate 76,751 of JAAGAY010140967.1, read as the reverse complement.
TCTTTTCTGTATTTCTTTCCTTAAGCTCTCATCAGTCTCTCCTGTATCTCCCTGTACGTATGCAATGACAACTCTGCACCAGTGTGCCAAGCAGCCCATCTCTCCTGTTTTCACGCCTGCCCCTTCAAAACTGCCAGTGTATGCACAGCATACTAAATGTATCAATTCTTAAAAAGGAACAACTGAACTCTGCTATTCCGGTAGAAAAGGAAGTCTAAAAGTGCCCAGTCCACAGAGAACTCTGGCCCCATTTTCTTTTGGCCTGACTCGCCTTAGGCCCATGAAGCTTTTGGGTACACAGGCCTCCTCTGTCAGGAGACGGTAACAGTGCCCGTTCCCAGCCTCTCCAGCAAGATACACAGGGGAAATGAAAAAAGCAAAACAGCTGTCCCTTCGGTTACTGTAAATGTGAGGAAAAAAACAGCGGCCTTCGTTACTCCCTCTCCAACATAACGCATCTGCCTCGTGCAGCAATCTCTGCTCTTGTGAGGTGGGTAAGAGCGGCCGGCAGAGGGAAAGAAGAGGCAACACGAAAAGGTGCTCTCCTCAGCAACCAGCCTTGCTTTTCAGAAATGTCTGTTCGGTAGTGAGTTAGTGTACTTTACCCATTGGTTCGATTGAGACAAAGTTTTTAAAGGCTGGAATAGTATTTTTTTGTGTCTTGTACAGCTCTGAGTAAATTGCCAGCACTTAAATGATTAATAACAACAATAACAACAACAAACAATGCTAAGTGCACTCTATGGATACTGTATCTCTTTGCAGAGTCCCCTAGAAGTCATTAGGTGTCCTCCCCCCTAAATATTTAATAAAGATTTGATTTCCAGGCACTTCCAGTGTCTAAAATGTTCTCTTGAAAAGCCTGTGAAAGCACAGAATTGTTAAACGAAGACCAAAGAGGGATATTACTTCTGCACGTTACAAAGTTTGAGCACTTTATGTCAAATGATACATGCTGTTATTATAGCTTCATCTTGAGTAATGGTTTTAATTTTGTATTTCATCAAAGGAGACAGACTTTTGTGTTGCTAGTATAGGGTTAGATGTGACTTATCTGATTAATATTTTAGACAGGGGTAACCATACTGCAACTAAGACACTGAAAGTGTAAGCTGGCATACCCAGATGTACCATTAAAATAAGAGACCAGGAGGTGGCCTTTAACCAATATTATTATTAACTCTGGGGATGAAAAGTCAATCCCTAGGAAGCCAGAAGGAAAATCAATATTTTACTGTTCTGCAGAAACATGTTCAACACAATATGTATGCGTAACTCGTGGCATATCTGAGAAACATGTACAACCTTTGAGGCAGATTGTCTTAATGGTAATATTGCCTTCAATTGGAGAAAATAATATTACTTTATTTTTCCTTTTTTACTGCTGTATATCAGTGCTATATACTTATGAGGCGATGGTACAGGAAGTTCCAGGGATACCTGAAGCATTATAAATTTAATAACTATAGCAATAAATTATCTTTATTTTTAACCTCATTGTGTACAGAAATTTAAAGGTTTGAAGGTAATGTCTCTGAAGGGGTTCCTGCATACAAAATTATGCTATAGTACAAAATAAACTTCATAGTAAATATCACATTAAGACTCCTAGAACTGTAGCCTGTTTATTACTATGCACCTATGGCAAACAATAATAACACAGTCATTCTGCCCTCTATCATACTGTTTATTATAGTTTAAATAATTTTTTAAAACTTTTTTTTTCCTATTTCTTGCTAGTTCTGTTGTATGAACAACACAACCCAGTAAGAGCCTTGGAGCGGATTCCCTTCAAGGCAAGGCTTTAGCCCCTGAAGCTTTAAAGAGGGGTAAAAGGAAGACTGCTCCCTATAGCACTGTTCCACAGAAACTCTAAAGGCTGCCTTAGCACAAGATAAGCATGACACTGACCCGGGGAGGTTCTCTCACACAGGCAGGAGCTATTATGGGAAACTCACTACAAAGTGGAAGAAAGGAGGGCAGAGAGTCTGAAAGCACAGCTCTGAAGCCCTGGGGAGCAGGGGGCTGGTACACCTGTGACTAACAGAAGCATGTTGTGCCAGCCTCCCTGCCTATGCCGACAGCAGCTTGGGACACCTCTGCTCCTTCACTAACAGTATCACTGAACCTGATGTTCTCCATTACAAGCTTAATACAAATTCTAACAGCCGAACTGAGATATGTTTTACTTAGCTCCTAGGGTTGTTTTGCCTCCTTATAAAGATATATATATAGTTACAACAGAACACACTGAAGTTATTTAGTACATTGAAGCTATTTGAATAATCATAATGACATTTGAATAAACAAAAATTCTGCGTGTGCCTTGCTGTCCTTCTGTACATTTTATCCTAACCATTCACCATTCAAATTTTATTCTCTCCAGATCTGCGTGATCTTTAAGGCTAATAATAAACTTAGAAGCAGTATAAAATAACAGTATGAACATATTATATTTGGTTTCAAAGTAACCAAAAATGTTGTTGGAAAGAAAAAGTCAGTGATGATACATTTACACCTCCACATAAAACCCATTATAGCGTGGAAATCTGTAGCGCAATGTCTCCTTGCTGTGTCAAAAGCACCTCTCCCTCACGGAGGTCCTGGGTTGCTGCACCATGACTGCTGCAGAGAGCCCCATTCTGCATCCTGCAGCAAATGGAGCCTCACTCATGTACGCTGAAACGCTGCTGTACAGCTCTGCGACATCACTTCCTGCCTTATTAGCGATCCTCCCACACTGCCTACCTGGGAAGCGGTTTCTCTGAGAGGGATGCTGTCACTAACAGACAAAAAGTTCCTTCAGAAAGCAGGCAGCAGAAGTATGTTGAATCACTGGCAATCCACTGGCCGTTGTTTTAAACTTCTGCTTAGATACATACATATAAGAATATACAGACACAATTTTAGTCCTTTGCAGTGCTTTTGAACTGTAAAACAGTCCAAATTTTACATTAAATGAATTTTTAAAATCCAGTCTCTGTAATCTCTAATTCCTAATTTCACAAAGCTTAACAAAATGGAACTTGCATTATCCTAAATAAAAGCACAGAATATTATTATGCTGTAACTGAGTTACTGCTTGAAACATATGTATAACTTAGTTAAAAAACACTTACTGTACCAATGTTCAGCCATATTGACTGGTTTGTTGGACAGATCAGTTTTACTGTGTGACTAAGGCACATATAATGGTTTTATTTAATTGATAATTTAATTTCATGCTTTGTAATACATAAAACATCCTGAGGATATCCTTTTCATAACATAAACAGCCTCTAAATTCAAGTAGAATGATATCCACTTATTTCAATCCTGTATTATGTAATCACAGAAAACCTTCAATAATTAATAATTTCCACTTAAGAACAACTGTTTTGTATCTGGATATATATAACAAAAATATTCCTGTAAATAAGGATATTAAGAAGAAGTTTTATTGCAAGATTCAGATGGAATATTCTTCTATAGAGATATTTTAAATTTAAAACTCAACAGCATTTTACTCCAGGACACTGTTTCATAAAGACTTGATGAAGCTTATTCTCAAAGCAATTAAATATAGATTGTGTATTATAATAATTTAAGTTTTGCCACTATGATAAAACCCTAGCAAAATAATCACTGAGTGCACTATGTTAAGTCAAGGAATGCCAGTAGAAATTTTACTGTGAAATAATGAGTGGGAAAAAAATAATTATCTATAATCTCGTAATTGAAAAAAGACTTCTTTTACTGTTTAGGAGATAATTATTATATTTACTCCTACAAGAAAAAGAAAATGCATTAACACACAAACTATGTTAAAGATGCATAATGCCTTTCTTAAGGTTAATCATCATACTAAGATAGGCTACTAATTACCGATTTTTCTCTGGTTATAAAGCACATAAGATAAAAGTGATTACAAATATGTATATAGTAAGCTATGGTATTATCTTATGTTGTATCTCAAATGGATTTAAAAGCATATAAAAAGTTATGGCAGCAACTGTGAATATACATGGTTTTTTTTCCCTGAATAAAACATTTTGAGCTTATAAGATAATAAGTAATTTCCAAACTCTAAAAATATTTATCGTTACTGGAAAAAAAAGAAGTAACACTAGCTACAACGAGGACTATATTCAGTTGAAACCTTCTGAAGTACAGAATCAGACTGGACAAGGACTTCGCATTTTCATGGGAAGAATTTGCCAGAGAGTAATATAAAAAATAAGGCTGATGATCTGAATTAGGAAACCTGAGACTTCAATCAACTGCAGAAGAGAACAGACTATTCCCCAAATGTTTTTTAATGTGCTTGTGGCTATTTTGACACAGGAGGCAACTAGAACTGAGACTTTCTCGGCAAACATTTTAACTAGAGGGCTGAGAATGTAAAGTTGAAGATAACTTAATGAAGGTGATTATAAAATAAGAGGTCAAATGAAAGTCACCATAAACTAGTTATACTCCAAGTAGTTCCAGTCTTGTACTAAACTGTGACCTTTCTTTCTCTTTCTCCTCCTTTCTTTCCAGTCATTAGGGAAACAAAACTACTGGTCAAACAACCACAATTTATCAGAATGAGGAAGAATAGCAAGAAAAAGTCATTGTGGATAAATCATAACTCTTCCACAATCTCGAACTCAGAAGTCATTAAATAGAAATGGATACTATGTCAAATGAGTAAACATAATAAATTGACAGCATAGAGACAAAATCAAAAAAGAACCAGGCATAAACTGAAACAAAACTAGCAAGGGACAAAGAACAACACAAATTATGTAGTAAGTATGCTCAGTAGTTGGAGGAAGACCAGGGGAAGGATTGCCAGATCATTCAATAGCTAAGGAAGTCTGTCAACACGGGATGCTGAAAGACCAGAATTAAATGTCCTTTTTACTTTAGATTTCACTAAAATAATCACGTATGGCCAGATGGCTAACTCAATTACAACAGTAAAAAAGCCTTGGACTGATCTAGATGATCGAATAAAATGGGTGCTCTTTAAGTCAAAAAGCAGTTTGGATGGCTAAATTAGAATTCAGGGTAATAGCAAGAAGTTACAGAAATGATTAAAAGATATGATGAAATTCAATGAAGACAAGTGAAAAGTCCTCCACTTAGGAGCAGTCAAATACACACAGCTCCCATAATAGCTCATATCCTCTACAGAATCATCAACAGATCAAATATAGAGTGGAGGATAACTTAAGAAAAAAAAATCTGTAAACTGTAAGTTGCAATAAATTGAAGATTAATGAATACTAGGATGTTATAAGGAGCTCCCACAGAAGCATGCAGCCATCCAGGTCCCAGGCTGCAGGGAGTGCCAGAGCCTTTCAATGGTAACAGATGGAAGCAGTGGGAACAGCTGTGTGAGGTGTGACCCAGTGGATGATCTGCTCAGCCTGGTGACACAGCTATCAGAGGAAGTGGACAGGTTAAGGAGCATCAGGGAATCTGACAAAGATATAGACTGCTGGAGCCAAGCTCTGCCCTCCCTGAAACAGCCACCAGAAAAAACCTAGACCAAGGGGATCCTCTACCCATCTCCTGCCCAGTGGAAGGTAGCTTAGAAGATAAACACGAATGAAAGCAAGTTCATGCTCAGGGTGACAGACAAATCCCCTCCTTCCCACCCAGCGTTCTCAGGTGCCTCAGTACAGCAGGCATGAGGCTTTGGGGCTAATTGCCATTACGGAAACCTGGTGGGATTAATCCCATAACTGGAGTGTGGCTATTGATGGCTACAGGATGTTCAGAAGGGACAGATGAGGAAGGAGAGGTGGAGGTATTGCCCTGTACATCAACAAATGGATGAGTGTGAAGAGCTGTCTCTGACAAATAGCCATGAGCAGGGTGAAAGCTTATAGGTGAGAATTAGAGACTGAGGCAGTAAAGAGAACTTGTGATTGTTGTTACTACAGGCCACTCAATCAAGGGAAGCCTACTGATGAAGCCTTCTTACTCCAGCTACAGGAGACATCACGCTCACAGGCTCTCAACCTTCTGAGGGACTTCAACCACCCCAACATCTGCTCAAAAAATGGCATTGCAAGCATTAAGGATAACTTCTTAAGCCAGGTGATAAACAGCCCTATCAGAGGAGATACCATACTGGACCTGTTGATCACAAATATAAGTGAGCTAATCAGTGACATCAAGATTGGAGGCAGCCTGGGCTGCAGTGATCATGCACGGGTGGAGTTTGCAGTGCTGAGGGAAAAGGCTCAGGCAAAGAGTAAAGTCAGGACTCTGAATTCTAGCAAAGAAAACTTCCCGCTGTTCAAGGAGTTAGTCAATGGGATCCCCCTGGGAAACTGCCCTCAGGGACAAGGGAGCAGAACAGAGCTGGCAAATCTTTAAGGATGCTTTCCATAGAGTGCAACAGCTCTCGATCCCCAGGTGTAAGAAAGCAGGCAAGGAAGGCAAGACACCTGCTGGTCAAATTAAAGGGTAAAAAGGAAATGCACAGGCAGTGGGAGCAAGGGACAGGTATCCTGGGAAGAGTATAGGGACACTGCCTGATTGTCTAGGGATGGGGTCAAGAAGGCCAAGGCACAGCTGGAGTTGAGCTTGGCAAGGGATGCAAGGAATAATAAGAAGGGCTTCTACAAGTATGTCAGCCAGAAAAGGAAGGTCAAGGAAAGTATACTCCCACTGATGAGCAAGATTGATGAACTGGTAACAACAGATGGGGAGAAAGCTGAGGTACTCAACAACATTTTTGCCTCAGTCTTCACCGATAACCCGTCTTTCCACACCTCTGGAGTGGATGGACTGCAGGACAGGGACTGGGGGAGCAAAATCCAGTAAGAGAAGATCAGGCTCATGACCACCTGAGGAACCTGAATATACATAAGTCTATGGGATGTGACAAGATGCATCCCAGAGCCCTGAGGGAATTAGCTATGTAGTTGCTAAGCCATTCTCCATGATATTTGAAAATTCATGGCAGTCAGGTGAAGTCCCTGCTGACTGGAAAAACAGAAAAAAATGCACCAACTTTAAAAACGGGTGAAAAGGAGCACCCTGGGAACTACTGATCTGTCAGTCTCACTTCTGTCTGGGAAGATGATGGAACAGATCCTCCTAGAAGCTATTCTGAGGCGCATGGAGGACAGGGAGGTGATTTGAGACAGCCAGCATGGCTTCACCAAGGGCAAGTCCTGCCTGACTGTGTGAGGGATTTCAGTGATGGTCTGTGTAGGGCCACTGTGGAAAATTACGACCTGCACGCAGCTGTGAGAACACGACCTTGGAGAGGGGAGCTAGGAGGGTTATTATTGAGCAGTATGTTGCTGCTATCCAGGAACTGCTGTTAACCAGCAGGGCACGTACTTGGCAGGCCTTGCTGTGTGCGCTGGCCACGCGTGCCTCAACACTGGTCAGTACTCTGCCACTGAATCTGCTGAGGGTATAAACAGAGGCAGCGCAGAGCAGAGGAGAGAGAAAGGACCCAGAGCACACTCTACAAACAACAAGAGATGCCCTGAAGGTGCTGTGCCTACCTCCCTTCTCTGCTCTGACCCCGCTGATCATCACCCTCCTGCTCGGCGGTGTCTCCGGCTTAGTTGGGTTGGTAAGACTCTCACAAAGGGAAAACAATACGCTGGTAACTGCTTATGCTAGGAACTGTAACTGCTTATGCTGGTAACTGCTTATGCAAGGCTATAATAGAGCAATAAATACTGTTGTGCTTTTAAATATCATACGCTGATTGATCTTTGTGCACAGGAATCCTGCGAACGGGTTACACTGACCAATCTAGTGGCCTTCTATGACGGAGTGACTACACCAGTGGACAAGGGAAGAACTACGGATGTCATCGACCCGGACTTCTGTAAGGCCTTTGACACAGTCCCCCACAACATCCTGCTCTCTAAACTGGAGAGATATGGATTCAACGAGTAGATTGTTTGGTGGATGAGGAATTGGTTGGATAGTGCCATCTAGAGGACAGTGGTCACCAGCTCGATAACCAGATGGAGATGGTGTCCCTCAAGGGTCCATATTGGGACTAGTACTGTTTAAGATCTTCTGCGACTAGTACTGTTTAAGATCTTCATAAATGATGTCGACAGTGGGATTGAGTGCACTCTCAGCAAGTTTGCAGATGACACCAAGCCAAGTGGTGCAGTCCATACGCCTGAGAGATGAGATGCCATCCAGAGGGACCTGGACAAGCTCAAGAAGTGGGCCCATGCAAACCTCCTGAGGTTCAATAAGACTAAGTGAAAGGTCCTGCACCTGGGTTGGGGCAATCTTCAGTATCAATAGAGGCTGGGGTATAAAGTGATTGAGTGCAGCTCTGCTGAGAAGGATTTGGGGGTACTGGTGGATGAAAAGCAAGGTGTGCTCACAGCCCAGAAGGCCAACTATATTCTGGGCTTCATTAAAAGAAGAGTGGCCAGCAGGTCAAGGGAGGTGATTCTCCCCCTCTACTCTGCTCTCATGAGACTCCACCTGCTTTGGCCAGCTTTGGAGCCCTCAGCACAGGTAAGACATGGACTTGTTGGGAGCAGGTCCAGAGGAGGGCCACAAAGATGATCAGAGGGCTGGAGCACCTCTCCTATCGGGACAGGCTGAGAGAGTTGGGGCTGTTCAGCCTGGAGAAGAGAAGGCTCCGGGGAGACCTTATAGCGGCCTTCCAGTACCTAAAGGGGGCCTATAAGAAAGATGGGGACAAACTTTTTAACAGGGCCTGTAGCAATAGGGCAAGGGGTAATGGTTTTAAACTAAAAGAGGGTAAATTCAGACTACACATAAGGAGAAATCTTTTTACAATGAGGGTGGCGAAACACTGGAACAGATTGCCCAGAGAGGTGCTGGACGCTCATCCTTGGAGACGTTCAAGGTCAGGCTGGATGGGGCCCTGAGCAACCAAATACAAATACAAACTGCACTAATATTTTATGTACCATATAAGAACTTACTGAAAAAGTATCTAGATTATTTTAGCACTATGCCACATCACAAGATAAAAATGACAGGTAGGCAACGTTTTCATGCAGTGTAAACAAACTAACAGAATGCCTAACTGCAGTTAAGGCAGAGACAAAACTGTATACACCTCAACTGTCTCCCATGTTCATACCACCTGGCCTCTTTAGTATAGACCTCACCACAGGAAAACTCTCTAAGCATTAACCTAAGCTCTCTAACACTTCCAACCCCTTGGTCTGAATTTGCCTTTAGAGTAAATCCCTAAAATCAGGTCAGAGCCCAACAGCCAGTCTCAGCCAATGATTACTACTCCCAAACCTTTTTTTATCTTGCCTTTCATTCCCTGATAACTAGCCTATTTAGTGCAAAATATCCACCACTTGTATTAAATTCATACTTATTTCTGCCTGCTCATACACTGCAAGTGCAGATCTCAAGCTCACACTGCCTGCTGGCCTCAACTGCTGTCTTCTGATTGACTACTGAAAGTATCGGAGTTTGTCCCTGAGCCTGTCCCTAAGCTTCTCCATTCAGGAAAACAACCTAAGACACAGGCTAAACTCAAAAAATTATGCTCAGGCAGGACTTCAAAGCCAAACAATTCTTGTAAAAGACACTAAATATTTCTGTTTTCTCTGAATTATCCATTATTTGCTCACATTTCCTGCTAAGGAATGAACTTGCACTTCTCTGTGTTCTTTTTCTTGTAATAAATCGACAAAAAAGTATTCATTCTCTTGCCATCAAACAGCTATAATTCATTTTGTACTTCAGCCTTTCTTTAACAATACATAAATCTAAGCTAAAAATAGCTGATGACTGGGCTGTTCTCAATAGGTTTTATCTGAGAAAGCAATAGAAAAGGTATATCAGTGGTGCTGTGGAGAATGCATTAGACTATGTTGCACTTGCCTGAATATGGGAGTACAACAGTAATGGGATGAACACAACCAGCATGGTGCTGTGATGCTGAGGTATGAAAAATTAGCAGAAAAGTTGTGGTGGCATGCCATTTCATTACACAAAATCTTCTAAGACCACCCTATGGAGACAAGGGATCCATAAGCTTTAAAAAGGACATGTAGAGTTTCCAGAAAATTTTAACACGAATGCTACAGAATATATCTGGAGATTAGGAAGTCAGAACAAGCTTCCAGAGTTGTATATACTTTGTTTTAGAAGCAGCATCATAAATTGCAATTGATTAGTCAGGCTTTGTTTAGTTCTTTTGTGAAAAATCTCTTTAAAAGTTTATGTGAAAAGGTAGGAGCATTGCAGGCATCTGAACTGTAATAAAAGCAGCTTCGCAACAAGAATCCTCAAAAAACATTATGGAGAGAGGGCTCATGAAGCGATAAGCTAGAATAGAATAAATAAACTTTTAGATCCAGGGCTTCTACACATGGTTATTTACAGAGAAGCTTAAAAAATGAACCAATGCCTTCATTAATAAACTTTTGTTATAGTTTAGGAGTAGTAAATAAATTATCGAATAAGAAGACTGGGAAGTTATAAAAACATGACTTCTTAACAAGCGATTTTCTATTGAAAAACAAAACATCTTTCAAAAGTAATGTCAAATTGTTCTAAGCATTAAGCCTATTTTACAAATACTTGAGCTATGATGCCACTTGAGAATACCATATAAAAGCATATGGTTTCTAAGACCAAAGTGCTCAACAATGAAACTCTTCCTAATTAGTTACTGAATACCAGCTGTATTTGTAGCATTTTTCTTCCAACTCCAAAAATTTATTTTTCTTTTACAAAATGAAGTTTAAAAACAACAAAAAATGTATTGGTATTGCTTTATTTGGTAAATAAATATCTATGAATATTAACACACAGAAGAAATAAATGGGTTTTCGCCCTAAAAATATAGTTTAGAAATTGAAAATGTTATACACAATATAAGCAAGACTGTAATGTTCTGGTCAATCAGCTTTAATATACAGTTAGCTTATTGGTGTCTTACTCACTCTGCATGATAAAAGTTTAAAAGACCAAATCTTAAGACATTAGCTCTTTCTTAAAAAAACTACAGAATTAGACTCTCATCAGTAAAAAATTTCATATTCTGTCAAAGGTCTTTGTTGCCACTTTTAAATACAGAAAAACTACTTTATTTTTTCAAAGAAAAGCTGTATTTGTATTACATGTTTAGCAATAAGAAATTGTGTTTGAACAATGTGAAATGTAAAAATAAGTTTTTATGACCTATGTCTTTCAAATTTTATTATTATTTTTTGCTACCGTGTAAACACAATGGAAGAAGATCTAATATTTACTTTTTGAACAGGAGGTATTCAATACTATTTGATATTGAGAACATCTCAGTAAATTCCCTGAAGAACTGCTGTTCAAAGTTCAGAGTAATGATTTTTCTTTGATGAATTACTAACAATTAAAAGATGACACGAAGTATGATTGAAGTTGTCATTACTGACATAAAGGACTAAACCAACACACGAGCTCCATTTCTTGGCTGCAATTTTAAGTAGTGCCAAATGAAATATTAAAACAACCTGCTTCCTGTGGAATGCATTTTAGCTAGTTGTTTTACATTTTCAGACTTTTCTTTTCTTTTGGCAGAGAAGTGGGTAGGGGAAGGGTGGGGAATGAGATAAAACTCACAGCTTTCCTCTCTCCTTCCTCTGTATTTTTTTCAGTCTTCCACTGGGCAGAGATTAAGATAAACCTGAGAGCACTTAAACATTGCAGTAGGTTCCCCAAAAGTAGTGGAATCTCCCCCAGTGGAAGTACTCAAGACTTGGCTTGATAGGACCCTTGATAACCTGACTAAGACTCGACTTTCAGAAGCAGGTGGACCAGGCGATTCCCCACATCGACTTTTCTATGATTCCGTATTAAATTCAGAACAGTGATCTTAACATTGCACACACCAGTTTAACTGGCTGCCTTTGTTATGAAATGTATTACATTGAACAAGCTTGCAGAAAATGCTACAATATGTAGATGAAGAAAGTGCTATGGGTTGCTTTTGTATTTTAAAGTGTGAAATAAGGAACCAAATAATTAGGATTTTTTTTTTTCTGCGGCTTGAGTTTTTTAGTTAGACTGCTACAACTTATTCCAAGTCATATATTTGCTATGTTAGGGTAAACAAGTTCACTAGATAAGTAAGTGAATAGCTGAAAGAGTATCTGCTCATGTACACATCTATACTATAATGTAAGGAAACTGTAAAAGCTAAGAGTTTTGAATTTGTCAAAGGAACATCAAGAAGAAATTCGTAAAAAAAATGAACCACTGATTACCTACGGACAGACCACCAATTTTACATAAGGAATTCCTCATCAGCTGAGTAATTACTTGGGTAATTTCAGTGGCTGTGGTCCAAATCTCTCTCAGGTTCTGTTAAACAATTAACAGATAAGCTGCTGTTTGAACCCAAGATGGTCATACCTCAACTTGCTAGTGGGGAAATGACAGTCATGAAGATAAGTGATTTCTGCTTAGTTTCAACTAGCAAATTATCCAGTTGCCAAAAGATTTCCTTAGTCTGTTGTTTTTCTGTTAGGATTGCACATATTTTTTTTTTGTTCTGTGTGGTTGATGAGGAGTATCTTTTAGGTAATTATTGGCATTACAGATTGATAAAAACTTGTTGTGTAGCATACTCAGTATGAGAAAACTTACCAAAAATCTAAAACTACTACCATAAACATTTAGTGACAAAATTTAGTAACTAATTCAATGCCTGGAACTACATAATCAGCTCATCCTGCTACTTGTTTGTATAAATGCAGAGATTTTACTGGTTATCACATTAAGGCTTGAGAATTATCGAGTGTGTGGTACATCATACGTTAAACAATAATGGGTGGTACCTTGTTTATCACACAGCTGTAGCAATGGGTCCAATTTACACAACAATTACCCAGAAGTGACTTAAGAAAACTGGAGAAAGATTAATTAACTTTGCTCAAGACTATGGTGTTGTTCACTTCAGCCTCATGCCCCAAGAGTAAACATCCAATTAGAGTCTGAAGTTAAGATACTGATACTAAGCTCAAGATTCTACAGTATATTTTTATACATGTAACAGAATATATATGACTCATTGTAAGCAAGCACTTAATGTTTGCTGCACCACTAATGATGAAGCAAGGAAATATATGGATTTTGAAAATACATAACAAATTCTATCTGAAAAAACCTGAAAAGATGAACTAATTATCCTGCTAGTCAAAACCCAAGTCAATTTAATGAGAAAGATTGTTACTAGCATATGAAGCTTCAAAATTATTTTAGACACATTTAACTCTGTTTATGGTATGTACATGTCAAGTTAACATAGAAAAAACAGTTTCAAACCAATAGCACATGGTTCAATGAAGTATTAAATACAATAGCCAATTTGTGACCTTGTAATTAAACAGTTTTATTTATTCAGAACAAGATACATTCCCTGTTTTGAAAGAACAAATAACAAGCCTGACGAAAGAAAAACAGCATCCTGGAGCTTCTTAATAAAAGTAGTGTTTACTTTGCATCTAAGAACAGGGGTTCAATTTCTATTACAGGGGCAAATTTTGCCACCTCTTCCACAAAATTACAAGTTACATAAAATGAGTATGTAAGCAATTTCATGAATCTTGAAATATGCACCTTAAGGTATTTAGTTAAAAAATGAGTTTTGAACATCGGTCTTAAAAGAATGTAAGTATGATGAGGGATATTCACAAAGCTTAACATCAGCAAGGCCAGGCTTCCTGAGCTCCCTTTATAATCAGTTAAGAGGTAAGGGAGACAGACCGACTATCCAAGGTAGCTTTGAGCTTTGAGTTTCTCTCTGGAAGACTTCCTCAGTAGTGGCTAACTACACTTCAGGTACTGAGATATTACCCTCTCTAAGACAGACAGATGAACAGGATAGATTTATGAATACCATTCAATGAGACCTTTGTCATCTCTAGTAATGCCAACAGAACAATATAGGGTGTTTCAAATTTCCCATACAGAAGTGACGTTAAAACTTAATAAAAAAGGCAACACTCAAGTTCAAAAATACTAGAACATCAGAGAATTTAAAGAGTTGAACTCTTTCAGATTTGTTGTGACATATACTATTGTTTTCAACAGGACTGCAGCCATAGACTTCCCTTGTAAGGAGGGCTATGCTGTATCTTTTAGCATGCCTTTTTGTCCCCTAACAACATCTCTTAAAGCACATTCCCACAAGAATATCAGGTGGTGGTTACCATTATTCAAAGATGGTAACTCCTTGTTTTCAGTTGATTTCACTATGTGTCTATATGTAAGCTGAGTATGATGGGATATTTACATTTTCACTATGTTGGCAGTTTAAAAGAAGGTAAAATTTTAGTTTGTCTAGCCATTGTGTTTCTTCTTCACAAGCCAAAGAGTTTGAGTGAATCTGTATTCAAAAGCAAAAATTAAAATACATGTAATGACTTGAAGAGGTGCAGAATCAAAATTATATTTCACAGGAACTCATCAGGTTACATATTCAGTGCTGATTTAATTAAAAAGTGAAATATCAATTGGAAAAAAAAAGAAAGATTCATTACAAAAATCTATTTTAAGAGTAAATTTCAATGCACAATTATTATTTAAGTCTATGACACATGATAGGGATGCCTTGGTTACTTAAAAATGTATTTGCAATGAAAATAAGTTATCAAGATTACTATTACAATCAAAAGAAGTTCTATCAAGCTGAAGTATAGAACTGTACACTTGGGACAATTGAAAAAAAAATTTTTTTCTGCCATATAGTAACATTAAAAAAAAAAAAAGAAAATAACGTCTCCTACAACTAGTTAAATGTAATCTGAGACATAAAACACAGAACTTCTTCCTAGAAAGTAGTTAGCAGTCTGGGAAAAGACAGCTATAAAAGTAGAGTTCAGCTGCTGTTAATATGCAACAAATTCTAATCACTGTGAGTGCTGCTGCTAAGTTAACTGAGACCCTCATCTTGAAGAGTGCTCCATGTGAACAGACTACTATGGTTTCGTAAGAATTGTAATATACAAGAAGTTTACTAGGAACTTTCTGAGAGTTCAGATCTTTTATTAACCACCTGAGGACATCCACAGAGTAGCTACTAATTTGGTTACCTGAAGTAACTTACCTCATCTTGTTTTCATTTGCTTGTTTGTACACTTACCCTATATATCTCTAGCTGTGAGACGCTTAATATTTTAACCAAAATTTTAGTTTAAAAATTCCTTGCTTCTTAATAGATTACAGTCTATAAATTTTAAATAAGTTTATTGGAAGCTTTTATTTAAAAATTTGAGTTGAATATACCTGAGTACTCATTGTACGTCACAGAAAAGATTATTTGCTGCACACATTAGAAAAAAAATAGAATTTTAATAGCCAGGGTTTCTAAACACAATTGGTACACAAGAGGAACAGTCCATCTTTTCTGCTACACATCTTTCCATTAAGTGGAAAAAAAAAAATTAATTTGTAAGTGAGCTCCTGAAGTTCTGACCTTTCAATTCAGTCTATACCATGACAATGCTAATCTTTCCTAGTTAGGAATCAGTTTACCAAATCAATATAGAACACTAACTAAGCATAAGCCTGCTCCAAGATTCTCAGAAGTAACTTTGTAAACATGAAAGTTTTCAAACTGACTTTTATTAAAAATCGTTTCAAAATCTGGTGGTTTTAAGAGTTTCAGCTTGCCATAGAATTTATCTTTCATATTCCTATGTAGTTGCTTTCTTCTATCAATAAAAACTAACACTGACCTTCCTCCTAGAAGGTTAAACTTCTAGCTTCTGTTTGAAACGCTAGAGTGCCTCTTCTCAGAAGAAATGCTACATATACGTGCTGCCAGTCACCAGAAAGAATACACTATTACTCCGACCCTTCATTAGTCAGAAGATCTTGGCAACAGCAATAGTGCTTGCATACGGTCTCTGCATGAAAAAGTGTTTTCAAAGGTAACCTTGCCAAGGGCTACGTTCTGTCTTGGCAAAAGGAAGCAAACTTTACTTTTCTACCAATCAGTTCACTCTGCACGAGAAACAGGTTTTGTGATAGGAAATGGGATTTGAAGCAGGAACAAAATAAAATTCTCTAAAAATAAGTTTGGTTTGAAAAAAAATCAGAGATAATAAGCCTGCAGGGCTTACATGTTTTTGCAAAATGCAAATAATGAAAACCGGTTAAGAGATTAAGTGCTCTTTTTCAAAAATGACCATGGAGATTATAATCATTAATTAAAATCATGTAAATAATATTCTGAAAAAACTCTTCCTTTTATCTCATAGGTTTCAAACGGTCTAATGGTAAAAGGTTTAGTCTCAAAAGAGCTACTCTAATTAAAACTAAAAATTTAGTATAATTAATAAGTGTGAGTAAGCTTGCAATCTCATCCACTTGCTATGACAATTTTTAAACAGAGAAAAAAAATTAAGTACCATAATCAGGTTACAAAGGATTATATTCCTACATATCCCCTTATATTTTTCAATCAATTCAATAAGTGCTGTTATTATAACCTTCTTGACTTGTGGTCACTCTTTATCACTGCTCCTTAGAACTCTGCATGTGATAGCATTTCTTCTGCCCATATTGTAATACCTTCTGTTGTTCATCTGTAGTGACGTATACTTGAAACATTACAAAATAGACAGTCTTAGTAAAAATAATTGCAAAATAAAATCTATCCATATAGTACATGTATTGTCTTTATATTCCGTAATTTCTTCACTGGAATCCAGTGATGGAATATTGCCCTTTAATATTTTCAAAACTTCAAATTATTCTGGCAAGGGAGAGAGAGAAACACTTTTGTATCACATATTAAGGCTCAGCTAAGACATGTTGTCTTTTTCATGGAAACAAGGAAGAATTCACTTGCTCCATGTTGAACTCGAAGTATGCTTTCGGGAGCCCTTAACTGTGTTTCCTGTGCCCAAACAGATAGATGATTTAATCCTTTTGCAGGAGGTATAGTAAACCAGGAGGTAAGAGTACATTTAATGATCTAACATAAATTGCATGGGCATTTGGAGAAAAAATGTTTTCTAAAAGGAAAGCCTGAAAAGTTTGAATTATGTTAAAAGTTATTTTTCGGTTTTGAAGTATATTGACAAACTAAATCTTTTAAAATCTGATGACACTTTTCCTTTTCAAATTTCAGCACAGTAACTGTAATCTTGAGTCACCTCACTGGAATAAGAATGGTAACATAGCATTATTGATGGACTGGAGTATATTTTAAAATGTATATTAGAAGGAAAAAATAAAGTAGCTAACAAGCACCTTTGAATTCAACTAAAACCATGAACAACTGAAAACACACTAAAAAATTTCAACCTGTTTTTCCATACATCCTGCTACTACGTAGTAATTTGTTACTGTTATATTTTAAACACATATGATCCAAATAATGTAAATGCAAAAGGTTTGTGTTGTTTCTTAGAATTGCTGTTCTGTTCTATAGCAAAGTAAAAAAGTACACAATTTTTTTTTTTTTTAAGTATCTGGCATAGTAAGAAAATATATGAAAGATGAAAATTGAGCACACTAATATAAGATGGTAAATATTTCCCTTGAATTTGAATATGAAACTTATCTTGCAACTTATCTAAAAGCCACAAACACAACTTGCACTGCTACATACTGTTAAACACTCTTGCTACATCGGGTGTTGCCATCTCTTCACATACTGCCCCTCCAATTAAGTTTAACAACTTTTAACTTTTTACAGGATTACTTCCACAACTTTTCATAAGTGCTGTATTGACAACTTAAAACATCTTCCAAAGTAGCACTCTTGCTGCATTTTGATTAATAAGAGATTATACAGAAAGACCTGTAACCCAAAAGGACAAAAATATTTAATATTAATAATGTTCAACAAGCTCTCAGATCCTAAACTCTGAGGGTGTCTCTATTTTAAATATCTCAGGGCATACAAAAGTCACACTGTAGAGAGAAGGTAGCATGGAAAAAACAAACGCACCCTCTCAAAGTTCGTTTTATTTTAGATGTAATTGAAATGCTCTATGACCTAACCCAGTTGAGTAGAATTGTTTGCTGTAATCAAAATAAACATGAAATCAGAATCACTAGGCAACACAGGAGAAGACACACAGTGCTCCTAAAATGAGCATTTAAATTTCAATTTGTGCTCAATAACAAAGCACAGATTATTAGATAAAATGAAACGCACAAATGACACAGTCTACTAGTATTACCTATTAATCCCTAAGTTCCATGTTACAATCATACAGGTTTAACCAGAAATGGTGAGTAAATGAGAACAAATATATCATGGTTTTGTAAGGATTTTAAGGCACTGCACTCCCAATCTGGAACCATTCAACAATAGACATTTATAAAAATTCTCTTCACTTACATCATTAAAGCACAGGTCTGATAAACCACCCTCTAATACTCAAACGTGCTTTTCTCTTACCCATTATTCTAAACAAATTGAGTGCCATGAGACTACTGAGTTGGTGCCATGAGACTACTGAGTTGAAGAAGAGACTCAAATCACAAGGGAAATAAATTCTTGCAAAGTTAAAAGTACCTCCAGATTTTTTTAAGCATAAAATGAATTACATGCTCATTGGTGATTGTTTGAATCTTCTATAAAGCCTGAGAAATTATGAACTTGGTAAATAGGGACAATATGAGTAAAATCCAGTAGTATCTGTACTACTTATAAAATGGTTTTATAAGAAGAAAATTGTTCACAAAAATGATCATTCTTCATTCCCAGGTGAAGATGTCAGGGACGCATTTTTCCACTATACATTTGGAAGGATTGTCAACACTGTCTAACTTTTTTTTAATTATAGTGCAACCAACTATCTTTTTTTTCCACCTCCGCAGTAGTTTAAACTATCAGTTTAATCTCTGCAAATGCCATTTATAACTTTGTGATTACGAAACACTGTAAAAAAAGTCACAGATTTCCATTCACTTTTACAAAAACAAGCTTTGCTTTCAAAATAAAAAGAACTTCACTACAGAACTTCACTCTAGTAACTTTTGTGTCCAAAAATAAGTAAATAACATAATATTCAAAATCTATAAAGAATGTCAATTTGTGTGACCAACTAAAAAACGCTCTTGAGACATGTATCAGTGTAACCATTTCTGTATGACTTCCATGCCTCAGCCATTTACTCAGTAAGGCTCTGGAGAATATAGATTTAGCACATTTTGCAAAAATGTATTTATTTCATGAAGTACTACTGTTTCTTTTAGGAACAGTTGCTAAACATTCAAATTCCTCCCCACCATTAAGTTGGTTCAGAATTCAAAAGTTATGTATAGTAATGATTTATGTTTCTTTGAATAATGTTAATATCTTTTCCATGATTTCAGGAGTTTTGTGCGATTTAGTGAAGACTGACCCTTTCCACCAACAATTACATGAGCACAGAACCACTGAACACAATAGTGGGTCATTTGAAATGCATGGTACAAGGCCTGTATTCATTAACCTGTCTTTCTAGACTGTCTTTTATACAGCTAAGTTACTAAAATCAGGAGACAAGAGGAACACTGCTGAAGTTCAAGGAGGAGAATTTTAGAAAAAATAGTCAGATCAGTTTTCATGACCTTAGACATTAAATTCTTTTTCATATTCTTCTGCACTTATACAGAAGACTTCTGTCAGAAAACAGGTTCATTAAATTTATTCAGAGGTGGGTTTGGAAGTGTGACTGCAAATTCAAGGCTATTCAGGATAAAAATGTGCTACACATTACATTTTGAATTGCAAATTTAATTTTTACTGCAGAATTTGTGTGCACTATAACACCAAGAGCCATAAATTTCTACGCTGGTTTGTGGCACCAAATGTAGATAGTTTAGTAAGTTTGTTCTTAAAGCTTTTGAAGTGAACTGAATTGAACTGAACCGAACTGACGAGTGCTACCAAATAAAGAAAAAAGACTATGTCAGCCTTACATAAACAACTTCTTTCAGGACATAGCTGATGCGCAATGCATTCAAGAACCTCTTTAGAAGTTTGCGTTAAACATTTAATTAAGAATTAAATACCACTGTTCAAAGACAAATAAATTCAGTATGTGTACACAGATCTAATGTTCACTGGCCAAGTCTTAATTTTCAAAAGACACAGAGACTACTCAGTGAACAATAATTATGTTTAGCTTATCATACTGAGACATGTGTACCAACATACTTGAGCCTTTCCATGTTCCGCTATTCATTACAACACATATCAACATTCTCCAGTTCCTGCTAGCTACTGCCAGAGCTCATTTAGTGCGAGCCGAACGCTAAGTCCAACCAAAGGAGCTCAAGGAGAACATGAGCAAATGTTTTGTATGCAGAGCTCAGTCTCTGGCAGAACGTGGTACTTTAGTACTTTCCCAGTTAATTATTATGGTTTACGAAGAGCCTTTGAACTACATCAAGTTACTTTTCTCTTGAACTTCTGTACCATTCAGCATAAGTGGGGAAATAATTACTGAATTAGGAAATAAAAGTTTTATCCTAAAAAACCCCTAACTTGTAACTTGCTGTGCAGTACAGAAAAGGCTGAGGAAAATGAAAATCCTAATACTATTAGGACAAACTTAAAAGAAATAGAAGTTACATAAACTATATATTACGGTATACAGAGAGTCCAGTAAGATAGTTTTGTGTGATCTAGAGAAGACTGACAGTTTCCTTCCTTTTTCTTTCAAAAATAAATTCCTGGTATTTGAAAGAGATATATGTAACACTCACACTGGTAACTTCTCAGCCTAACTCCAGAGTTTGCATGAGATCATTTCTGTATTATTAGCTGGAGAAATGGGATAATAAAAATCCCACACAGTACCCTGCACAGCAATCTGACTAACTTTTAAGTTCTGAAACTACATTTATTGCATAGAAACCAGAAATGCAGCTAAGAAGTGCTACCGGTAAACCAGAAATGAATTGTGTCTGCTTACAGCTGAGCTTCAAATTACAATCTATCCTAATGAATTATTTGGAATGTCCAAACATTCAGTATTCCATGGAAATCCTCCATTTTAGTCTAAACCTAAAAGTTAGTTTTACAACGCCGAACAAACGTAACTCAAGTGAAACTTGACGTTGTCCTCGGCAAATTCAGTTAATCAGATCATTACAACATTGTGTTGATTCTGTTGATGTGTGCCTGTAAGACTTGAAAAATGATAACAAAACCAAGGCAACCTGAGGAAGTTGAGTAGTTTTTAAAAGCCTGGAACATCTAAATCTGTCAACTTGAAACTAACATATTTTAGCTCAATTCAAAATCACAGCTTTTTAGCACCCCATTTCTGGAAAAAGCCTCAGATTTCCACAGATCTGAAATGTAACTACAGGTTATTTATCTTACAGATTGGGTTCTGGAAGTTCTCTAAGTCAGAAATGGTTGAGAAATAGGCCGTCATGGTTTAATTTCCAGATCAAAATATTTTATGCAGAAGATCTGCTGATGGTAGCACCACAACTGAATTATTCATCTCCTTAATTCCCTTCAAAAAAGCCGTTACAACAAAATAAAGACAGAAGAATTCTAGAATTAATCCAATGTTATGACTGAAATAACAAAGACTGTCCATTTCAAATTTCAGAAGGGAAAAGTTTCGCGAAGTTTGCGTCACTTACACTTTAATTGATATCTACAAATCTGCAGTTTTAGATGTTGTACTATGAAAAACAAAATAAATGCTTTACTCATGCGTTGTTTAAAAGAAGCAGGCATATGACCAAGATGCACAGAATTTGGACAATACTCATTTCACAAACAAAATTCATTTGAGGATAAGCACAATCAAATTGATTAAGGCAAAAATTATTACATTACGTTAAGTGCTTCTTGACTTTTAAGTGTCTGGTTTCCAGATTCTTAGTAATGCTTCCATTTTTAAATTTAACAAATACATTTGATCTAATTATGGAAAAAGAAATCAGTAATTACACTGAAAAAGACATCAAAATTCTCTATTCACTTCCTCTTCATTAAGATTTTACTAATTTTGGTAGGCTTTCAGGATACTCTTTGGGGAAAAAGGCAGTCAAATTATTCTTCTGTATCACATTTGAAGATGCTAAAAAAATATCCAAATCCATTATTTACAAGTAAGCAACATGTTAATTTTCATTACCTGGAACTTTTAAGCGAATAAGCAGAGCCCAAATGAGCAATCAAATTGGTATAACTGAAACTCTTTACATCTAACTGAAAATACAAAAGAGAATAGAACACTGTGCACTTTATTTAGTATTTAAATGTGTGTTATGTGACTACTAGTATGTTTCCTGGATGCATGTTTATGTTCTATGAGGAATAAGCAGCATTTAATTAATTTGCTGGTAAAACAAATGTTTATACAACTGGCACAATTGTGTTTGATTTACAGCCAATCACCTTCTTCTCTAAGATTAGCTTCTGAATCTGAAAACAAAGTTAAAAATATTTCACATTTCTCTAATTCTTTCTCACATCAGTCCTTGATCTTCTTTCAGTATTCCCTGTTAGGTAGTGAGAGGCTACAGGCTTTTGCTGATTGGAGGATGAGCTTATTGGAAGATAAATACCATATCACATAGTCTTACAGGTCTCCAGCTTCATGAGAAATGCTGAGATGAGGTGCTCACGCTGAGCACAGCATGACTGAAATGAAGAGATCCCCTCATGTGGATCCTCTCCTCCCACTCTCAAATTCATATGCACAAATAATACAGACAGAAGAGGAACACAGAAGCTTATACTGGTAAAATAAAAAGCACAAACTTAATTCTCAAGCATTTCCAAATGAGGCACAATGACTTCTAACATAATGAAAGGCAGAATCAGGACTTAAGTAAGAGGATTAATTATGTAGAAGACATGGGCTCGATTCTTTAAAAGGTGCTGCAAACTAGAGGGTCAATATTAGGAGAAAACACAGAAACTGGAAGTGTCAAGATTGGCAAGTATTTCAAATATTTTGGTTGCAACAGTGTATTTTCTCATAGAGCATATGCAATCAGGTGACAATTCATACTACCATTAGGTTTCTAGCTTTGACAATGAAGCAAACTCAAACAGTGCTAATCTAAGCTCTTTTTGTTTTCAAGAGCCATTTGAGCAGAAGAAACCTGCTTGAAATTCAGTAACATTTCTCACTGTTCCAGAATGACTTGTTTCGCACTAGAATGAGCCAGTCAATTTATTAGTATAAACAACTATTTGTAGACAGTGATTTTCAGAACAGAAAGAAACAAGCAAAAAAGGGTGAAAAGACTAAACCTAATTAAATAATAGTTTTCAACTGTCTGAAGTGAAAAATAGAAGTCGTGATGTTCTTCACTATTGATTTCATCTTACATAATTTTCAGAACAATTTCAATTACTTGTCTTAAGCAATTAACACACATCAATGAAAACACAAAATCAGGATTTGAGTTAATGCAATAGTATTATAGTGGCTTCCACAACAAATTATAGTACTAAGTTAGAACAAAATCATCTTATTATTCAATGTCTTTCTCAGAATGCTGTAATTATCTGAAGTATTTAAATACATGTGTTCTTTGAACATGAAAAAAGCCTGAAGTCTGTATTTGTTCACAAACTTGACTAAATAGTATTAAAAAGTTTGTTTAAAACTATGTTAACATGTAAGATTTACTCTTATAATAAACAGTGTTCCTACCTCTATTTTCAGTTTATTTTTTAAGATAAAAATCTTTTCTAGAAAGGAAAAAAATTACCTGCAGATATTTTTATGTTGCACAAATATAAGCTTCAATTCAGCCTGGATTATAAATATTTAAAAAATATATTATATACTTCACAAGAAACAGCTTTAGCCAAGATATACTCAGCTCATTTTACAAAAAATTATGCATTCTGATTACATGAAGACTCAAAATATCCTAAAAAAAAAAATCTTTTATTCCAAGGATACAAAACCAGATGACCCTAAATTTGCACTGATGCGTGGCACAAATACTTTTATCATAGAATATCTTACTTTGATCATCCATGCCTATTGGTTAATGTTGTTTCAAGTTAGTTCCATTCTGCTTTTTCCTAAAGAATTTGCATTGAATAGTAAATACAGCAATTCCCATAAACTAACGCCAAACTGGAAGGCCAGTTAATTGATTTTCTGATTTCTCATAATATAGCAAATACTAAATCTAACAGAAGAGTTGGGGTTTTATCATGCAATTACAAATTTATCATTTTTTGCCTAGCCCACCTCAAAGAACCTGTACAATTGTTTATTGATATACTGTGCCCTTTAAACACTTGCTGGCATCGCAATCTTTAAAATTTGCTTACTTTTAAGGTGTTTTTCACTTGCTAGTGAGTCATTCCATTGCATTAAGTTCCAAATAAGTGAAGGTTCTTTGATTTTAAAATTATTATAAATTCGGTATGAAAATTAATGAAAATGAAATATAAAACATCATTGCCATAACTGAATTTCATTGTTATTAAAGGACAACTATAGAAACATCACTAAACATTTGATTGAAGCAAATTAGGCAAGAACAGAATTTTATAGCCCTAACACGAAATAAAGCTGTCACATTCAAAACTGCACAATTCTTAACATACGCTTAAGGAAGAGAGAAATACTTTAAAACTATTCTTACATACACACTTTCTTTGTGGAAGGTAAAAATTTAGAAAGGGATCCAATCTGCAATACTAACAAGCAGTGAGTATACGACTATAACAGACTTTTTGTGTTTGTACAAACAAGGGGCTTGATTTTGACTGGATTCAGTGAGTCTGAAAGTGTACTACTGATAAGCTGCTGACCACTTCTCATACAGGGACAGCTATTCAAAAGAAACACATAGGCCGTGGGAAGAGTACAAGGAGCTGTAATAGTTCTATTTGTGCTTGGAACATAAAACTTCCTTTTTGCCAATGCCTGCTATCAGCAGCACAGCAATATGGGATACTTCTTTATGTACCTTACCACAAAAATCTAATGTGATGTCCAGGAACATTATATTTTAAAGAGTATTAATATCACACTCTCAACTCTGTTCAGAAACTCCTTCATCTTTCTCAGTGGTACACAGGTGTCATCACGTCATCAATATCTCACATGTAACATTGCTGAAAATTTATGATACTGAGTTCATAAGTGGCAGAGAAAGATAGTACTGTTTGTTCACACATTTGGGTTTTTTCCCCTTTTCTTTTATTTTTGTTTTTTTCCTTTCGGTTGGGGACAATCTAAAGAGACTACATAAAGTAGGTAATACTAAAGCAAAAAATTCCATTTGATGAAATTTTCTCATAATCTAGGAAGGCTAATACTCTGATTGCAAGTAATGGCATGATCACTTTCAACCATTATTGTCTCTTAGCAGATTTCACAAGTTTTGTCACAATAAAAATCATTGCAAGACCACAAGTATCCTCTAATATGAAAATCAGACTGTAATCACTACATTTTATGCTCTAGCATGAAAAATAAAGAATCTAAGCCTAAAATTAGCTCTGTAACACTTACACAAACTCCTTGATGATAAGAGATTCTTCCTACTCTGAAAGGAGGTGGGAAAAATTGACAAGTTTATGAAAACTCAAGATGTGGAGTTTTTGCAGGTTCAGTATTTGGAAGACACTCACAAGAAAGAAGATTATTCTTCATGGACTTGTTTTATATGACTGCCTGCAATCAGCTGACAGAGCCATAAACTGAAAAACAGAGGAAGGAAATTGCAAAAGACACCTTCATTTACTATATGTAAAGACAAGGGACAAAGTAAGCTTAAAAAAAGATCAGAATACATAAGCTAGGAAATGGTCTGACACTGCAAAGATGCAATTAAGAAATATGGATATTAATTGAAGAAACATGGGCCAAACACTTAAGAAAGCAGAACTAAGAGTACTGGACATCACAGAATCACAAAAACACGATCACACATTAATCTACTGGTTCATTTGGGGAAGAGATCAGGAAAGCACAATGTCTAAGTCCATCCTTGTTCAGCAAAGCACTGAACTAAAATTACTTGACTTTAAGCTACTGCATTTACATTGAAGCTTCCTTGCACTGCTGAACAGGAGTATCTTCCTGAACTGAGAACTATTCAAATTGGTTTAAACTTCTAGAATAAACATGGCAGTGCATTACAGGAGACAAGAGAACCTCTTCACTGGAACTCTGGGACTGGTCATAAATAAAGCTATTTTCTTGTACAACTCACTTACAGGATGGGGGGGAAAACAGACTTAAGAATCTATGTCTAGTGCAGAAAACCAGAGGAAACTGTAACTCCTATAAATTAAAAATCCATACTCATCTTCATCAATAAGCTTAGTAGAAAAGGTACAAGGGAACAAATTCTTTTTTGTGACACTTACTTTTCAATATTAAGGAGAGTAATGCTGAAAATTCAGTGCTGCAAAGCACAGGGCAATGCCTCCATCTATCAGTCAAGTGGTTTCTGCTGCAGAATGTTTAGCGGTTTTACTCCACCTAACTACTAGAATAGTAAAGCCGCCATTGTGAACCTAAAAGCTATCCATTAGTCCATTATGCTTCTTTGTCTCTGAAAAAATCTCTCTATAAAGCACTAAATACAAAATATCTTAATTCAGTACATTCTATCATTCCATCCTATAATTCTTTCATCTAGTTCTGTTAGCTCCATTTACTTTGGTTTTGAACCACCTAACTCCTTAGCTGCCACATAGTGCAATGCTCTGGCTAAAATGTTAAAATAAATAGATATGAAACCTAGAACTCACTTAAAGTAGTTTTAAGTATAATATTATCTGCTACTCCACTTTGTGGGAATGTTCAACGGATGAGAGGCAAAAGCCATGATGAATTATTGAGTGATGTGTCACAGTGTGGTCTAACTTGACAAAAGATGATTACTTATCCTCTCCTCCTCTAGAAAAAGAGCCTCAGTTTCTGTTTTCATATATGATATACCAAGTTTATTATTTTGTTTCCTCTTCATTAATATCAAAGTGCCTTATCTATATGATCATTCACACTCAGCTCAAGTGAGAAAAAGGAACTGGGCAAGTGTACGGATGCATGTCTTTCTGTTTCTGTGACTACTTAGTTCTACATTTAATATTGTGGGTTCTGTGTGTACCCACTAAGTTCTTTCTACCTTGTATTATTTTCTATCAGTCCTCATAGACTATACAAGTACACTTTTAGGGTATCTACATTCTACTCTAGATAGTGTAATCCTGCCATACTGATTCTCTTTGCAATGGGACACACACACATACAAGAAGAAGTAACTAAAGGCAGAGCACACCAACCCTAATACCAAAGACTCCATTCTCCACTGCTCACAGCACAGAATTCAGCTAAACTTGTCTCTGAACTCTTGATGTTTGTACTGCCCTTTGTTGGGTCACATTAGCAAGCAGGTGAGTGTTGTTAGGCAGAACTTACAGCCCAGCAACAAGGCTGCCAGCGGGAATGGGCTGCAGGTGTGCACAGGGGAGGCAGTTCGCGCGGATAGGTTCATGAGTGCAGGGGGCGTGTGCGCAGCAGGGGTACGGGTACGTAACACTGTGTTGTGCGGCATTAAGGGGAAGGCTTAGCTTGACGGTATCCGTGTGATGCTCTGCCTTCCCCGGAGCAGGGCTCCTGTGCGTCCTGGGTTGGATTGTTGGCCAGAGAGCTGACACCCTTGAAGGGAGTATTTTGAAAACAATGTATCACGCTGATGTACAGAAAAAGCACTGAACTTATTTGCATGGACGTTCCTATGCAATTCAGATATGACAGCATTATTAAGGGAATTAAATACTTTGTATATATACAAACTCACTCACACACTTGCATGCATATATGCAATGCATTCAAGTATATAAGAATTCTTTCTTTGCATGGGTAAAGGATTCTGCTTAATAGTAACCATTGTTTTTCCTCTTCTCACAACCTGACAAACTTTTACATGCTTCCTGATAATGGAGTAACATAATGGCTTTTGTTATGATGCTTAAATGCCTTAAGAAGAGAAGGTATCATTTGGTCTCTACACACATGCTATATATCAATTCTCCTGAGTAGATCATCTACTGAGATCTACTGTGTGGACAGTGGGATAGAGTGCACCCTCAGCAAGCTTGCCAATGACACCAAGCTGTAGTGCAGTTGACACCCTGGAGGGAAGGGATGCCACCCAGAGGGACCTTGACAGGCTGGAGAGGTGGGCTAATGTAAACCTCATGCAGTTCAACAAGGCCAAGTGCAAGGTCCTGCACACGGGTCAGGGCAATCCCAAGCACAAATAGAGGCTGGGTGGAGAATGGATTGAGAGTAGCCCTGCCGAGAAGGACTTGGGAGTGTTGGTGGATGAAAAGCTCTATGTAAGCTGGCAATGTGCCATGTAACCACACGGGCAGCATTCTGGGCTGCATCAAAAGAAGCATGGCCAGCAGGTCAAGGGAAGTGATTCTGCCCCTCTTCTTCACTCTTGTGAGACTCCACTTGGAGTACTGCGTCCAGCTCTGGAGCCCCCAACAGAAGAAGGACGTGGACCTGCTGGAGAGAGTCAGGAGGAGGGCCACAAAGATGATCAGAGAGCTGGAGCACCTCTCCTCTGAGGACAGGCTGAGAGAGCTGGGGCTATTCAGCCTGGAGAAGAGAAAGTTCAGGGGAGACCTTATAGTGGCCTTCCAGTACCTAAAGGGGGCCTACAAGAAAGCTGGAGAGGGACTTTTGACAAGGGCATGTAGTGACAGAACAAGGGGTAATGGCTTTCAACTGGAAGAGGGTAGACTTAGATGTAAGAAAGAAATTCTTTACTGTGAGAGTGGCGAGGCACTGGAACAGGCTGCCCAGAGAAGCTGTGGATGCCCCATCCCTGGAAGTGTTCAAGGCCAGGTTGGATGGGGCTTTGAGCAACCTTGTCGAGTGGAAGTTGTCCCTGCCCGTGGCAGCGGGGGTTGGAACTAGGTCATCTTTAAGATCTCTTCCAACCCAAACCATTCTATAATTCCATAAGGGTTTATGATTTGTTAGCAGAATTATGAGGTTTTTTTTGTGGTAAACATCAACGCCCTCAGTGGGCAAGGAATGATTGCATAGTCTCTCGTCCCAAAATACCTTTTAAAATTTTATGAGCAAAGTAGCATACATAAATCTGTTTTTTGTTAAACTGTACTAACAAAACAACTGTAAAGATCTTTTCTGTCCTAAAATATGATTCTACAACAACATCTTGGCTACATAACCAGCTACGTACAAAAATAACTGCAAAAAAGATTTAGGAGCTGTAAACATTCAGGCAATAATTTGTATCATTCTCAGAGGAAAATATCTTTCCCAGTCTAATTCTTATATTCCACATAAATGTGGCAAACTAAGGAATATAAAAGTCTAAATCTTTCTGTATGTATCAATTACACTGTACATAAGTCCCCGAGCAGCATTTAAAAGACGAAGAACTGAAAACAATATTCTACTTGCTGACAGTACAAAATCTACGCAATGCAGCTTTAGAAAGCTCACAATTTTTTAAAACTGTAAATACTCTTTTCCCATAGATGTAGCTTGTTCAGGAAACTGTCCCAGCTGCAGTGGTCTATTATATTGGTTAATATCTTGGGTGAAAAAAACCAAAGAAAAACCCCGTTCATAATATTGCTATATAGTGTTCATTTATAAGTCATTACACTCATCAACATTCTATCTTTACAGTCTGATAAAGATGTTTTCAGTGCTATCCATATGAACAGAACTATTTGTATGGAATGGAGAAATATAAAAACAACAATAAAAGAATAACTAGCCAAAAACTAAATGCCCACACGTGTGGCATTAAAGAAAATGTACCCCCATCAAGGGGTTCAAGGAAAACTTAAGAGTTCCCACTACACAAGCTCCCAGAAACCAGACACACTTACCCCTCATTCTCACTTTCTGTAAAATAGTTGTGTACTTCTGAAAGCTGGTTGGCCTTAGACCTAGAAGATTTTGTCCAGCTATGTGAAGAAGCAGAAAAGTCTTCAAAGGAAGAAATACATAGTTTTCAGATACCATTCTGCACTTCAAATCAGCTGCCACACAACTTCCTATAATCAATACAAATAAGCTGAGATACTCAAGATTACAAAACTGAGTCCAGACACTAAACAAAGAAATCTCATACACAGAGACATTTATATAAAAGTTTGATAAGCCTGCCTCAGGAAATTCAACACCTCATGTAGCAGACAAAGGTGTTGGTTCACAACATTCCTCCTGCAGCAAGTGGAATATTCTTTCCTCTTGGAAAGAAATGAAATAAAGTATGCTTGCTTAAATCCTCTGATAATTGTTTAATGATCTGTATAAGCGGGAGAAATACCAGCAACTCTGTGCAGGTCTTTTCTACAAGAGAAATAGGAATACAAGTTCCTGGCAAAACGCAAGCACAAAAAGAAAACATGTAGAAGCTGAAAGCAGGGACAGGTAACATGAGAGGAAGACAGAAACAGTGTCCAAGCATCCACAGATGAAATTAGGAAAGCCGAAGCCTAAATGGAATCAATTCTGGCCGGGGATGTCAAAGACAACAGAAAGGGCTTCAGTAAGTACAAAGATTACAAAAGGAAGGCTAGGAAAAATCTTGGCCCGCTGCTGAATGAAGCAGGGGACACAGGACATGGAAAAGGCTGACATACTGAATGCCTCTTTACCTTTACTAAGTAGGCTTTCATGAATCCCAAGTCCCAGAGAGAGGGGAAATTCTGAAGCAAGGAAGATGTACTCTTGGTAGAAGAATCTTAAGAATATTTAAGCAAACTAGACATAAGTAAATCCATAGGTCCTGATGGGATGCACCTGGTGCTGAGGAACCTGGTAGATACCAGTGCAACGTCACTCTCAATGACCTTTGATTGATAAGTGGTGACTGGGAGAAGTGCCTGAGGACTCGAGGAAAGCAAACGTCATTCCTATCTTCAAGAAGGACAAGAAAGATGATCCAGACAACTGCAGGCTGCTCAGCCTCACCTTGATCCCTGCGAAGCTTACAGCAGCTAATCCCGGAAACCATCTCCAGGCATATGAAGTACAATAAGGTCATCAGTAACAGCCAACATGGGTTCTCCACAGGCAAGTCATGCTTTACCAACGTTATCACCATCTATGACTGGCTTGGCAGACAAGGGGAAAGCAGTGAATATTGTCTACCTTGACTTCAGTAAGGTTTTTGACAGTGCCTCTTGTAAGATCCTCATACTGAAGCTGATAAAGTATAGGTTGGATGAGCACACACTGAAATGCACTGAAAATGGCTGAATGACTACGCTCAGTCAGTGACGGTAAGTGGCACAAACTCTAGTTGGAGGTCAGTAACTACTAGTGCACCCCAGCAGTCAATACTGGGTCCTGTTGAACATCTTCATTAATGATCCTGATGACAGGAAAGAGTGCACCCTCAGCAAGTTTGCTCATGACACTAAACTAGAGGCAGGGACTGATCAGCCAGAGGGTTGTGCTGACACCCAAAGGGACCCAGACAGGCTGGAGAAACAGGCTGACAGGAACCTCATGCAGTTCAGCAAGGGGAAGTGCAAAGTCCTGCACCTGAGGATGAACAACCCCAGGCACCAGTACAGACTGGGGGCTGCCCAGCTGGAAAGTAGCTTGGCAGAAAAGGACCTGGGGGTCCTAGTGGACACCAAGCTGAACGCCAGCAATGTGCTCTTGCAGCCAAGAAGACCAACACTACCCTGGGCTGCATTAGAAAGAGTGTTGCCAGTAGGTTGAGGGAGCTGATCCTTTCGCTCTGTTCAGCACTGAATGAGGCCACATCTGGAGTACTGTGTCCAGATCTGGGCTCCCCAGTACAAGGGAGACATGGACATACTGGAGAGAGTTCTGCAAAGGACCACGAAGATGATGAAGGGACTGGAGCATCTCCCTTAAAAGGAAAGGCTGAGAGAACCGGGACTGTTGAGCCTGGAGAACAGAAGGCTCAGGTGGAGATCTTATCAATGTATATATATACTTGGAGGGAGCGTGCAAAGAAGAGGGAGCCAGGCTCTTTTCAGTGGTGCCCAGTGACAAGACCGAATGCAACGGGCACACACTGAAACACAGGAGGTTCCTCCTGAACACCAGCAAACACTTTTTCGCCATGAGGATGACAAAGTACTGGAAGAGGTTGCCCAGAGAGGCCGTGGAGTCTCCATCCTTGAAGATACTCAAAAGCCATCTGGACATGGTCTGAGGCAGCCTGCTCTAGATGACCCTGCTTGAGCAGGACAGGTTGGACCAAATGACCCCCAGAGGTCCCTGCAGACCTCAACCATTATATGACTCTGTGAATGGGGAGATATAAGACCCTCAGAGCAGATCCATACCACCTGATCTCTTAGATGTTGTCTCTCAGAGCTGCAAAACCCGTAAATGAATCTTGTGAATTTTACAGAGCTTAACCTGTTGCTCCGTCTAGGAGCACTACAATCAAATAAAAGAATTCACCTACCACTGGCTGGTTTTACATGAGAGGTATTGTCTGTAAACACGTTTTACAGAATAGAACAGAACAGAACAGAACAGAACAGAACAGAATAGAATAGAATAGAATAGAATAATTTCATTTGGAAGGGACCTATAATGACCATCTTGTCCAACTGCCTGACCTCTTCAGGGCTTACCAAAAGTTAAAGGATGTTATGAAGGACATTGTCCAAATGCCTCTTAAATACTGACAAGCTTGTGGCATTGAGCACCTCTCTAGGAAGCCAAGACCAGTGTCTGACCACCTTCTCAGTAAATAAATGTTTCCTAATGTCTGACATAGCTTTGAACCATTCCCATGTATTCTGTTGCTGGATATCAGGGAGTAGAGATCAGCACCTGCCTCTCCACTTCCCCTCAGGAAGCTGTACAGAGCAATGAGGTCACCCCTCAGCCTCCTTTTCTCCAAACTAGACAAACTCAGGGTCCTCAGTCGCTCCTCACAGGAGACGCCTTCCAGTCCTTCCACCAGCTTTGTCGCCCTCCTCTGGAGGCATTCAAGGACCTTCACATCCTTATTAAATTTTGGGGTCCAGAACTGCACACAGTCCTCAAGGTGAGGCTGCACCAATGCTAAATACAGTGGGATAATCAGCTCTTTCAATTGGCTGAAGAAAATTCAGAGGTAGAGATGCACATGCCTCTTGATTTTCTTCAGCCACCGTTCTTAATTTATGCAACATGGTTCACTTTTCCCATTTGATGTTTTCCAGAGTATCAGACACAAAAGGAAGACATAATGAGAAATTATATATGGGAAACCACAGTTATAACCAAACACATTCTCCTTCTGCTTTGCATGCATATTTCACTGTGGTTGACTTCAGATAACACCAGAGTCAGACTTAGATTATGGAGCAAAGAGTAATAAGGTGATTATTTTGCCAAAAATGGCATCTGTTTAAAATCATTCTGTGCTGAAAAGATATTTGAAAGTATGCATGGAGTTCCAGTTGATCATTCTGCAATGTCCAGATTAGAGGCAGTCCAAAGAGTCCCTCCAATTAATGTAGGCTCTAGTGAACTCCACCAGGACCTAGTGCTTTGTAGCACATTGACACAGTAAAAACAGAAATAAATAGGTGTTGGCAGAAACTGCTGTTTCTCTCAGCCTTCTGTTTATGGAAACATGTAACACAGAAAATATCCATGAAGGTTTGCTGATGTACAGTTCAAAACCGCTACTTAAAGTCATAGAATCATAGACTCTTTAAGGTTGGAAGAGACCTCCAAGATCATCACGTCCAACCATCAACCTAACATCACCATGCCTACTAAACCATGTCCTGGAGTGTCACATCTACACGTTCTTTGAACATCTCCAGGGATGGTGACTCCACCACTTCCTTGGGCAGCCTGTTCCAGTGCCTCACTACTCTTTCAGCAAAGAAGTGCTTCCTAATATCCAACCTAAACCTCCCCTGCCGCAACTGGGGGCCATTTCCTTTTGTCCTATCACAATTTATCTGGGAGAAGAGACGAACCCCTGCCTCCCTACAACCTCCTTTCAGGTAGTCGTAGAGAGCAATGAGGTCTACCCTCAGCCTCCTCTTCTCCAGACTGAACAATCCCAGTTCCCTCAGCCGCTCCTCATAAGACTTGTTCTCCAGACCCTTCACCAGCTTCACTGCCCTTCTCTGGACGCACTCCTGCAACTCAGC
This sequence comes from Ardeotis arabs, assembly GCA_011801015.1. NCBI lineage: Eukaryota > Metazoa > Chordata > Aves > Otidiformes > Otididae > Ardeotis > Ardeotis arabs. Next base: position 42,688 of record JAAGAY010140967.1, on the reverse strand, counting down.
ATCCTTCTTGAACTGAGGGGCCCAAAACTGAACACAGTATTCAAGGTGCAGCCTCATGAATGCCAAGTACAGAGGCAGGATCTCTTCCCTTTTCCTGCTGGCTACACTGTTCCTGATACAAGCCAGGATGTTGTTGGCCTTCTTGGCCACCTGGGCACACTGCTGGCTCATGTTCAGCCAGCTGTCTACCAGCAACCCCATGTCCCTTTCTGCCAGGCAGCTTTCCAGCCACTCTTCCCCAAGCCCGTAGCGTTGCATGGGGTTGTTGTGACCGAAGTGCAGGACCCGGCACTTGGCCTTGTTGAACCTCATACAGCTGACCTCAGCCCATCAGTCCAGCCTGTCCAGCCTTCCTACCCTCCAGCAGATCAACACTCCCGCCCAGTTTGGTGTCATTTGCAAAGTCCCGTCTAAAAATCTATTATGGTGACCAGGAAGAAATCTCCATATTTCCTCTACAACAGTTACGCCTGTCTGCTTCTGAGATGTAGCTAGACATATGCCACCACATAAATTCAGGGCACCTTGCATGCTAATATGAACCAAAAATCCTTGGTGTGGGGTTCCACTGTTCTCAGTCCTCACAATGCAGCTACTGAAATCTTACCTTCAAAAAGATGAGCCTTTGGCTACGAAGACCAAATTTGCTTCTAAATTGAGCAACTTTAGGTCTGATCTTCGAGGGTTCACCAAGAACTCAATTTACAGAATATTTGGAAGGCTCTCTGCCACAGGTTGGCAGAGATACAACCCAATACTAGATAAGAAAAATCTTCCATTCTTTATCTGAGGCTAGCTGCCAAAAAATGACTTTGTCAACAACTCTTGGTGTTCTTGAGTATCCAAAAAGAACTACCATAAGGTGACAGTAGTCCTCAGATACCAGGAACCAAGAATACAGCTACAAAATATTACAGAGCCAGAAAGTCTGGTGTTTTTCTGAAAAAGAAAACTGGACGTGGATTAGAAGTAAATGTGAAAAACAGCAGAAATATGTGGTCACTAGACAAGAATATTGTTTGGAACAGTAAAAGACAAGCTCTATCTCAAAGACAATTAAGAGCATATCTATAAAACCTTTTCATCATGTCTTCAGAGCACACATATATTTGTTTCATTAGTGAGAAAGAAGCCTGATGTACTCAAAACTGAACTGTCATTATGTGAAAGATCTGTAATTTTTTTAGAAAGTTTTCTTCTTATGCCATAAAGTGGCTATGGAAAAGCTATGCAGAAGATAGCGAAAGTGTTTTTTGTTTTTAAGGGGGCAGGGTGTCGCTGTTTTGAGTCTTTTTAAAAAGTCTTATTACAGAGATACTATGTGAAAAAAATCCTGACATCCTAAAGTAGGACCAAAACATAATCCTGTAAAGAAGTGAAAAATTCCTTTAGATTCTTCCCAGATGCACACCTGTCAGACACAGATTTAGTTCACATTCAAAGAACTCTGATGTATGAGCAACAACAGAAAAATTTCACTTGGTTAGTAATGGACAAATCTTCTATCTCATGACTGCACAGGTACACAGTCGGACACTTGCAGCCAAACCAGCTTGGTCACTACTTTATTATCAAATCAAGACTATTATAAAATAAATGGAGAATTGAAAGGGTTAAGATAACAGTGACTTTAGTTTGTCACCTTCTTATAATTTGCCCTAAAGCAACTAGTATTCCAACACACACACACAAAAAAATCTCCTGGTGGTTGTCAACTTGCTCATAAAATTTCAAATGCAAGTCTACAAGGCATAGCCAAAAATCACCAAAATTTCCACAGCGCAATTTTATTTCAATGTATTTAAAAAGCTTAATGAGATGTTGGAACTGTTGTATCACTTGTTAAAAGAAGCAACAGGGAGACACTTCAGTACACAGCTGATGATGATTCTAACAATGAGCTTCAGAATATGAAGTCATACATCCAGAAAAATATTTTTAAATTATGTATTATTTAATGACAAACCATACCAAGATTATCTTCATAGAATGCATAATCAAATAATGTCAGAGCAATGCTATCACAATGATAATTGCTGCATACATGTTCAATTAATATAATTTAAAAGATACATTTCCTATCTGATATTTAACAAGATAGGATTGGTTCATCTCAAGAGTTTTCCTGGATGAATAACATTTCTTCTTTACTCTAAAACTAAAAGCTATTTTGAAAAAATCCACTTGCTGATTCAATGAAATACAAATGCAGGATCTACTTTTCCATTACATGACATTTATCACACGTGATGTTTACTGTGTGATAAATATCTTACTGTGAACTAGATTTACAACCAGCTAGGATTTGCTTAGGGATGGATCCGCTACAATCCATGCAAAGTTCCTCTGTTTTCAGTGGAATCCCACAGAGATGTTGCTGCCTGGTGCTGGAAAAACCATAAGCTGGAAGAAATTTAAGAGCCAGGAGTAAAATCTACCATGTATTATAAGGCTGTCTATCAATCACAGACATGCAAGCCTTCTCCTTTCCAATATATGCAACCTAAGGCACAACCCAGCAATCATTTACAATCAAGAGTAGCTATTTCTGAATTTAAAAAAAGACTGAGACATCACCATAGAGGCTGATATATTTTGGAATTACTTTGGCATTGTCAGACTGTAGAAAGAAAAATGGAATCGGAGTATCTGATTTCCTTAGATATTACAGTAATTATTTTCAGTCACCTGTGCCAAAAGAAACACTGCGTTCATTGAGATGCTATCTATTTCATTTAGTGATTCTCCCCAATTTTGACCAAAGTTTCTTTTGAGTAGTTCAATTTTACTACTGGGGAAGACAGTACCTTCTGTCTTGCACTGCAATTTAGCACAATCTCAAAAGCATGACTAGAACAGAAACTTTTAGAACAATTTAGTCAGGCTGCAGTTGCACGTCTTTCCAATGACTCTTACTTCAGACTTTCAAACATGATAATTTTTCTCTTGTTTGTCAAGATTATATAAACTTATAGATTGATTTTCACTGAAAAAGTCAGAATTCTGTATTTTTCCAAAACTAGCAATAATACCATCTGACAGTGAGAAACTGGAATTCAATTTCAGGAAAATGGGTTTTCAACTAATACGCAGCCTTCATTCATTCTAGAAGCAAAGTACCAAAGAATGGGTCTAAGCTGTGGTACTGGCAATGTAAATAAAGATTACAAAAAGCTTATGTCATGACTGTTCTGGCAAGATACTACACACTTGTAAGTAAAATTTGGTATTGTAACTCTTAAAGGAATCTTCTAAGGAAAACAACAATGTCCAAACCAGTTCTTCCACACATAGGTTTTCCAAAGGATCAAAATCAGCAGGTAGCCTTAATCAAGTTTGTCAAGAGTTTTTAAGATAGCAAGGTAGATCTATGAAATGATCCATGGTTCTGAAAAGCAGTGAAATGTCTCTCATGCTTGTTTAAATATTTTGATTTATGCAAAACAGTGAAAGAAATCAGGCACACAGATGATTACTTTTTCATATGACTTAGTTGAAGTCACAAACAAATGGACCAACATGGAAAAATAAATACATACTAAAATACTGACTGCAACTACACAATGAGAATAATAAGAATTTCAGTTGTGCTAGCCACCTAAAACAAATGTTTCTAGCTATATTTCATACATCCTTTTTCCAAATGTCTCAGACTAGGTTTGCTGGAAAAGTTTTGTTGAATCTGCAAGCACATTAATGCAACCTCAACTGACAACCTCAATGTCACACGCTATGCAACTGACCAAGCTAGCACCACTGAGATAAGCTACCAATGTTTAGAAGATCCACAATGTCAAGATACTCTAATGAGTTTATTTTCAAAATAGTGAGCAACATAAAATCTACAGGGATATAACTGATAAAAAGGAACAATAAAAATAAATTCAACGGAGAGGAGAGAGTTGTATTATTTTTCAGTTGTAAAAGTTACAGGAAGTAGTTTGAAGAATAGTGCTATTAAGAAGGAAGGGACAAGAAAAGGAAAGACAAGGGAAGGGCTCTGAGTGTGAAAAATTGCATGTGTGAAAGTGAACTGGAAGAAGCTGGAAAAGCATTAGAACACAAACCTGATTTCAGTATATGGATGAAAAGCAATCATGACACCGCATACCTAAGGTCAATAAAAAGTGCAGAAAGGATGACAGGATAGCTCATAGCCTGCAGCTAATCCAATGGCAACATGAATCAAAGTCACAGCTTTGGGAAGGTACAGGTACCACACAATTTCCCAAGTAAGCGTAAAAACATTTGCTGCAACTACACTAGGTACTGGCATAGAAATCTCTGTGTCTCTTTCCACAGAAACTGTGAATATGGAGAGGTATCTTAGGGTGTAATTTTTTTTGTGTGTGTGTTGGTTGTACATGTACACAGAAATAAATTATTCAGAGCAAGCTTACACACAAATGATGAAGCATATGATAGCTCTACAAACCATTTAGAACCATGGTTAAGCCATTTATAAGTGGCACTAATGGGTCTGATTTTGACTTCTATCAGTCTCAATCTCTACTGCGGGAACAATATGTGACCAGTAGAGGAAGAAGAATTTATCAAGACAGGTGAATTCTAGGTAGAAAATATGCAAACAAAAGACAAAGTGAACTACATACTCATTCTAGAGTAAGTGGCTTGTTCCTTGGCAGAACATTTCAGCTAGGATATGTGATAAAGGTATTCAATATCAATCATCTATCTGCTTTTCTGGGAGATGCACCGTATTCATGCTATTGTAGCATGCTTGATGTTTATTCACATTATTCAGAGCTCAACATGTTTTTAATACCAAAAAAAACCCCAATCAGTAAGTTCCAAGATTAGATATGAAAAAAACCTATATGAATAGCAGAGTAAAAAAAAAATTGGGAAAGGGATTCATGCAAAAAAAAAAATAAATTAGAACCTTGTAATGCTTTCTGGACACAGCAGGTAAATAACAGTGATTCTGGTAATGACAGTGAATAACCTATTCTGTTCCTATGCTTTATCTCCTTCTCACTCTGCCTAAATGGATTTACAATTTAATGATGCATTTGGGCTTACAGTCCTCCTCTGTCTCTCATCGCCTCCTTTTCTTTCTATCATCGTCTGTTGCTAATGTACTGGTCTGTTGGTAATGACAGGCAAGAGAGGAGAAAATTCAGCTTAGAGTTGATAGGCAGAAATTTTCAAACATAGAAGCTGTAACCAGATATTTATCAAACTCTATCAGATCATAAAGCAAGAAAAGTTAGGCTGATTCAACCACAACCTTTTCCATGGGAATCACGAAGACAGCAGTAGAGATACAGACACAAAAGAGAAGGATATAATATTAGGTACAGCAGTGCTGCTAGCACTACTCCAGCTAGAACACCAGGGTACTAGCACTGAGCAGAGTCATTTTGTCTGGCTTTCTTAAGAAACTGCAGAACATACTGATTCAGTTCTTACTGAAATCGCGTTATGATTAATGGTTTCTCACATGGATCCCAAGTTAGGCTGTCACTGGGGCCCAGCTTCACTACCTTACTCCTTCAAATGAGGTCAGAGAAAAACAGATATCATCAATCTGAGCTCCCCTTGCTGCCACCTGTCTGTACAGAGCCTCTCTGCAGGGCTGACTGCAGTCCTGGCATCACTCAGGTCAGAACAGCTGGCCTGTAGCTGGCAAATCCAGAAAGCAGATCAGACCAGAGCACATGCATTTGGCAGCACTACCGTATCATTGCTTTACATTTTAAAACACTGACTAAAAAGCACAGGTTTCTATGGGCAAAAGCAAAATAAGTGCTGACAGTTCCTCCAGGTCTTCACAGGTTTTGGAGATAGCTGCAAGTGACTGAAATGTTGAAATACACAACTGATGTGCACAACTTTCAGGTTGTATATATCTAGTTACATATCTAGCAGGTGTTCATTTTTTGAGTAAAGATTTTTCCCCTGCAAATACTCTCTCACAGAAAAAAAAGTGTTTGTGTGGTAGATTCCTTTGTAGCACTAACTTTGCAGCCTTATTTGTAGAAGTTAATCTGAGCCAAAAAAGTCAGCAATCCAGCACTGTCAGCACAGATGGAAATCTAGAATGCCACTAGACAGACCTTCCTTCTTCTGCACCTCCCTCTTCCCCAGTCTGAATATAAAGTAAGACAAATGTTATTTTAACTAAGACTTCATTGGAAACGTGAAGGGGTCTTATTCCAAACTAGAAAAAGGTAAAATAACACTGCATAAGAAGTAATGCAAGGGAAAAAACCAATGTGCTCCAAATCCTTCAAATATCTAAATCTATTAAATATCCCAGACGGCCTTGGAAACCTTCTTCTAATCCTTAAATTCTCTACTGTCAGACTCTTTTTCAAGTATTTCCTTAGTAAAGTTATATTTAGTTGTACTTAGTAAACTTAGTTATTTTATTTTTATGTCAATAAGTGTCTTCTCAGGAAGATTTTATTTAAGAAACATTGATCTAGCTTAGAATCAAAATGTGCTGTGGCTGTATGATACTTATACAGCAGATTTAACACCATTATCTCATTATAAGACAATAGAAATAATATTTAGAATTTTAATCACTACAAATATTTCTATTTATTTATTTGTATACTTCCTCAAGCTGTGTCACAAATTCATGGGAAAAGTTAGAGGCCACACTGTAACTGTAATTATTTTGCAGTTAATGTTTTCCTTCTCTTTCTTTTATGGGAATTTTTTTCCCCACTTTATTCCAGCAGTGAGTCTTAAAATGTGTTAATGAGCTAAACCTGTATTTATGTCCAGAATTACAAGCAACTTGTGTTTTAAACTTCCAGATGCTCCACATCTTTTTTGCAACCCAAGAGAGAATCTCAGCCCACAAAGTACTGGGCAATTATTTTTTAAAATGTCAATTTGTTACAATATGTTGTCTCCTTTTGCCTCCCCATCTTACATGTAATTGCACTTTAATTGCAATTATTGCTGGTTTGAAATAGACTTTAAGTTTGAAACTTGAAAAAAGAACAAAGAAAAGCTTTACATCAGTAGTTTCTTGTTTGTGTGGTTCAAAGAATAAAGAATGCAATAGTATAATGCCTAAATGAAAGGTATGTAGATAGACTACATTAGTACACAATATTGTGTAGAGAAAACGTAACATGGAACAAAAAATTGATACTTTTTTTTAATGAAACAGGAACATTGAGATTATGGCAGAATATATTTTTTCAATCTTTGGAGGGCTCTCTGAAATTCATTTGTGTCACTTCTAGGCTACTTGTTTTCACAGCAGCTTAGAAACTTTTGTGGATAATTTTATTGAGAAGTAAAAGTAAAATTGTCAACACTTGCTTCCCAGTAAGTTGCTAAATTTCATTACTTCATTAAAGCTCCCACTTACATTAGGAGATATGCTTAGCCAAATGTACATACTCCATTATTGGGAAGCCCAGAGGGTGTCAGGTGTGCTGCTCGCCAAAGCCCGAGTCAGCAAGGGCCTCAGGTGCTCTGTGTCTGAGATGTTCTGAAACATCCAGCATTCCGGTTGTGTCATAGCTCAGAGAAGTAGCTGGTGAAGAAAAGAAATAAAACATACCCACAAACACCAGCATGGCTTAACTGCATCCATAAAAGTTAAGGGTCTATATTCTTCTGGGCTATGATTTTATTGTAAATACACACACTTTAAGACAGCAATTGGCGTATTGCACTACCCTCAGCCATTTTCCAACCACTATTACAAAGAAAAAACAATTATTTCCCCTTTATGTATCTGGTATCTGTATAATCAAAATATAACTCCAAGACATGATTTTCAGGTTTTGTCTAAAACAAAATTCATAAATCTTGTATCATAATTTCTTTTTTAAAAAGAGCTTTTGGGGAATAATACCAAGAAAACTAATTCTGAAGAAAGTATTTCTCCTTTCCCACTGACATTTAGCATAGAGATTTACAGTGAGGGAATCTAGTATAGATCCACTGGAGACAAATCAGAATTTGTGATGTTTTTTACAGAGTAGATAAAGTAGGACTTGAGTGAATTGTGCCAAGAGAACCAACACAACGCTGATCTGGAAGAACTAAGAAAAATTGTGGTCATAGGACCTACGCCCTGAAGAAACACATATGATCTAGACCTTGTAGAATCAACATACATCTGACTTCCTTTGTCTTCACAGATAAAATTAAATATTCTTAACTTGGTTTTAATGGGGTTACAAGCAATATAAATTGAACTACCATAACTAGTGCAGACATTCCACAACCATTTGCTTGTTGTCAAACACTTCTATCCTGCAACAAAGCTTTGTGAAGTTCACCAATGAAACAGAAGTTGATTTTTACATATTCCTCACAATAGCACTCTCATTCAAACTCAGTTTTTGAAAGATGAAGTAATCCCAATTTAAGAGTCAATTCAGCAAAGTGTTTTAGTATACGCTCAAGTTAATCACTTGGATATATCCAAATGAGATTAACAAGATTTTGTTTCTTTTTTAGTTAGGATTATTCATGTCCTTACTTATAAACAGTTTTGTGACTTGGAGTCATATACAAACAAGTAGAAAAAACAGGAGATTATTAGTTAAGTCAGATGAGGGAACTCTAGTTTTTATCAGGCACAACAGTATTATTCTTGTTAGAATCTCTTAATAGAATACACACCCCTGTTATGATAGTCTTCCAGTACCCGTAAAGCCTTTGGCTCATCACTTTTTCATGAAAAAAGTGACCCTCACTGCTCTTACTTTTACACAGTCCATCTAATGATTATACAGGGTGTTACTTAATGAAAGTATACAAGTTCCATATGCAGAGTCTTCAGACAGCAACAATAACCAGCAATACAGAAGTGTTTTGCTTAAGCTAGTTTGGAAAGTGAATTTATAGTAACAGAGACCAATTTATTCTTTTGGTATTGCTTAAAAGCCCTAGACATAATATAATATTGGTATTCTTTATTTTTTGTGGTAGATCAAACATTCCTCTTTTCAATAAATGGCAGCACTATTTTGAGTAGTCCCATCACTAACTGATTGCTGTGGAATGATAAATAACAACTATGGGGTAGCAACTTCTTAAATATTTAGTTCCTTCCTAGATACTTTAACAATCCTTTTCTAACACTCTGATACTACATTTGGGCATTGCAATATATATACCTGCATCAGGGGACAGAATAGATTCACAGGAAGATAACTATAAATGTTGTACAGTTTTCCATTTACGTGGTTTTTGTTTTGTTTTGGGGCTTGGTTGTTGTTGGGTTTTTTAGTTACTACGCAACTGCAATTACACTTAAAGATTAAATCCCATTTACTGGAAAACCAAAACCAAACTTAGGCAACTGTAGGCCTAAAAAATTTCTTTGTATATTAATTTCCAAATATAAAGGACTGTTAAATTAAATACAATAAAAAGGCAGAGGAAGAAGACATCACGCTTGCAATATCAATACTAAATGCTATTTTAAAGTTCCAAAGACAGTAGTTATTTTTAATATGACTGAAGCATACATAAATGATCCTGATAGCTTTTTCCAGGAACTTTTTTTATCACATAAGGGGCACTAAGAGGAAGAAATACACAAGTATTTATTTATCTGTATTAATCATATTAATCTCCATTAACAGAGAGAATAAAGAACATCAAAGGTTTTAATAAAATCTGTGTAAACTACATCTGTGCACATAACTTCATGAATATTTTTCATAATCCCTCATTTTAAAAAAAGGTGAGTTCTACTAAACTTAAGTGCCTAAGTTCCAGTTGCTCATAAAACATAAATAAAGTTTACTAGTCTATTATTATCTAGCCTCTTCCTGTAAAAAGAAAAAATTACTGGTATTACATTCTTCTTATCTAAATAACCACACCAAATACCTTGAGTTGTAAACTGAAAATAACTGTTTCTCACTGTTTCTTCAAGAAATATGTTTGATTTCATTTGGTTTCTTATCAGCCCTTGTATTTTGCCAATAAGCAGAATGTATTTTTAAAAAATTATTACTAAGGAAAATATATACATCCATAAACTCTGTTATAAGCACTTACACTTTCTCAATTTGATGTTGAGTATCTCCTCTTCAAATATGCTCTCATGTTACTTGCTACTTGACTTCTTTCTTAAATTTCTTTTCCCATAAGAAAAACTTAAATCTGAATATGTTAAACACAAGGCTCAAAAGAAAAGATTACCTAAGACATGGTTTGCATAAAACACGAAAAGAATCACAACTATATCCTGTAAAAAGGAAGAATCTCACATTTAAGTTGTTACAGCCATGGGACAGTAAAACCATTCAAGAGGGCTCTTTAATAAAGCATGATGGGCTCATGCCATTTTACCTGGCTCAACTTGTAATCTCTCAAAAGCTCTTTAGGTTAATTGTATCTAAATACCAATTTTTTTCTGACACATTGCAAAAGCATTACACAATACGTAAAGAAAAAAAACACAGTCTGTTTAATGTCCTGCTAATATCCTAAGGCTTTAACAATAATTACACAGATGTACTGTGAACCAGAATTTATGAGGCTAATCAGTGCCTAAAGTATATATTTTATATGAGACTTTCCTCAAAGGTTACTGTAGGTTATGTAATAGTCACTGCAGCCATGCTTTCAGCTACATGAAAAAAAGAAAAAAATGATAGTATATGAAGAGAAATAAAGTAATTTATATGTATTCTTGCCCAATTTTGACAAGCATATGAGAGGCCTAGACAAGTTGTAGGAATCTATTCTAGAGCATCATACTACGTTTTTAGAAAAGCCAGAAAATGGGTAGAAACTAATCTGAATTTACCAACAAAAACTGAGAAGAGCTTTGTATAACATTTTTATTTATAAAATACTTCCATAAATGCTAACAACGTGCATGTAGTAGCTATGGAAAAATTGTGAATGTTTTTCAGGAACAGTAGTAAAACAAAATTCTTGATTCTAGCCAATCCTGTATTTATCCACTTTTTGAGCTCTATGGCACACTACCAACACTGGCAGTCTTTTCCTCCCAAAAGACACTATTATGACTTTCTGAACTGGCTGCTGCTATTCGGAGTAACACTTAACAAGCTCATTTTAGGATAGAGAGGTTAGCTACGACAAATTTGTGCAGCTACCAAACCGCTGATATAAATAGTGAGCAATCCTAAAGCATTTATGTCACACAAAGATCCTACAAAACAATTCCTGTTTCTCAGGATTTTCAAACATCAGTAGAGTTTATAACAATAAAATGATTGCACTAAATCAATTTGAAATTTATTAACTATCTTTATCTGCACCTTTCTGCAAGGGGAAGGACCTCTTGTACCAGCAGAGACTGTGAACTGAGTGGGAAGTATTTCTGCAGAAAAGGATTTGGGGTCTTAAAACACAGCAAAGTACATGAGCCAGCAGTGCATCCTGGCAGAAAAGAAATCCAACAGTATCCCTCCACTATAGCCTGAGACTGGAATACAGGCCCTATGAGGAGAGGCAGAGAGGCATTTTCAGCCTAGAGAAGAGATGGTTTGGACGGGCAAACAGCAGCTTTCTCGTACCTACAAGGTCATCAACAGGACAGAGCAAGGCTCTTAACAGGGATGCATGCGAGGAGAATGAGAAAAAACTGTGTGAGCTGACAGGAGTCTTAAACTGGGTGTCTACCTCAGACTTCTTCCCATGAGGACAGTCAAGCAGAGGCACAGGTTGCCCAGAGAGGTTATGCAGACTCCATCCTTGGAAACTTTGATACTTGACTGTCCTGGTCTGGTCTCACAGCTGATCCAGCTGTGAGCAGGGGGTTGGACTACAGAACTCCTGAGGTCCAGGCTGAATGATCCTACTCTAATTATATTGTATACTAGCCAGAGGTTTATGGAAAATTTAAGACATGTCAGTGACAATCTGCAAATGAAAAAAAAAACACCAAAAACCAGCCCCAACTCTCTCAGCCTGTCCTCACATGATAGGTGCTCCAGCCCTCTGATCATCTTCACAGCCTCCTTTGGACTCGCTCCAACAAATACATATCCTTCTTATGGTGGGAGCTCCAGAGTTGGATGCAGTACTCCAGGTGGAATCACACGAGAGCAGAGCAGAGGGGGAGAATCACCCGCCTCGACCTGCTGGCCACGCTTCTTTTGATGCGGCCCAGGATGCACCCCTCCCCTCCAGTGTGCTGATGGCACCACACAGCTTGGTGTCATCAGTGAACTTGGTGAGGGTGCACTCTGTCCCACTGTCCATGCCGCCAACAAAGATGTTGAACAGGGCTGGGCCCAACACCGACCCCTGAGGAATGCCACTCATCACTGGTCTCCACCTGGACATTGAGCTGTTGGCCACCACTCTCTGAGCGCAGCCATCCAGTCAATTCCTTATCCACCAACTGGTCCATCCATCAAACCCACGTCTCTCCAGTTTAGAGAGAAGGATGTTGTGCGGGACAGTGTCAAACACCTTGCACAAGTCCAGGTAGATGATATCAGTTGCTCACCCCTTGTCCACCGATGCTGTAACCCCATCAGAGAAGGTCACCAAATCAGTCAGGCAACATCTGCCCTTGGTGAAGCCATGTTGGCTGTCACCAACCACCTCCTTGCTCTCCATGTGCCTTAGCATGGTTTCCAGGAGAATCTGCTCCATGACCTTACCGGGCACAGAGGTGAGGCTGACTGACCTGTAGTTCCCCGGGTCTTCCTTGTTCCCCTTTTTAAAAATGGGAGTTAGGTTACCCCTCTTCCAGTTGCTGGGAACCTCACCAGACTGCCCCAACTTCTCAAAATACAATGGCCAGCGGCTTGGCAACTTCATCCACCAGTTCCCTCAGGACTCGTGGACGCAGTCAATTGCCTTTGAATCTTTCTGAAATGTCAGAAGACTATATTCCTTTATTTTAAAAAATACTAATATGGAAACTGTTTGTCACATTGTGACATTCTTTTTCAAGGCTATACGCAAAGATGAAATACGCTCCTACATGCTAGTTCCTTGCAACAAATGCTGTTATGCCATGTTTACATAGCAGCTTGAGCTCAGTTTACTCTTCATAATCCCTACATCTGTTTTCAGAATCACTGCTCTCAAAGATGTAACTCTCTCCCCATTGTGTAGGTATATTCTGCACTCTTTGTTCCTAAATATGTAATTTTATATATGGCTCTTCTGAAATGCATTTTTCTCAGCATGAGCTTAGTGCAGTAAAATAATCTACATGGCTTGGCATCAACAGTTTCTCTTCACTGTTATTTACTAGTTCTTTCCTTCTTGAATCACCCACAGATTTTAGCAGCTGTAATTTTATATACATCTACAGATATACAAACAAGTAATGAATGACTGTTGTTCACTTACCAATCTTTTTCAATATATGATGCCAATCTAAGTTCAAATTAAGAAAGAAAAATGCACAGAAAAAAAATAACAGTAAGATTCTGAAGTAAAAACAAAGACTATATTAACTTCATTCTGAAGGACACGAAAATTCAATTTATGAATATGAGCTAGACGAGTCTTCAAATTTATGAATAAACAGGTATTTCATAGTCCCCGTTCTGTTGCTCAAGAAAGAAATACACGTGACAAGACTACCCAGGAAGAAGAAAGAAGAAACCTCCCAAGCAATCAAGTGTTATCCTCTTTGCAAGGGAATAGTACAGCTTCAAATCTCAACTTTGCTAAGTATTAGAAAATTTCTAGTACTACAGCAACAAGTGATGCATTCTGATCTCCTTCTGCCGTTATTTAATAGATTCTTATTCCTTTTTTTTTGGAAAGCAGAACACAAATGATAAATGAATACAGTAAATTTCTAATCTATAAAATGTTGTCTTTATAAATAAACGATACCACACTCTATTTAATTTAGTCCTTTTTCAATATATGAAAAAAATCCTGCAGAGCTGCAAATACTACAAATCTGACATATGGTATCAGATGCTTAAATCTTAAGACAGACACTGAAATTATTAGATATTGAAATATAGCCATTTCTGCTCTCCTTAAATTCAATTCCCAATTTACACAATGAATGATCTTTCTTCAGTTCAGCTGTGCTTTGTAGATAAAACAATAAATATTTGTGATCTTGTAATTAGTAGTCCTTAGAAAGATAATTTTCCCTTATTTAATACATGAAGAAATGGAGTCATTGAGAGTTTAAATGAGTTAAGTTAAAAAAGACAGTAAGAGTTAAGCCTATAAAAGCACTCAACTCTGAAACCACATTCACAGGATGATAGAGTTTCCCAAAATCTCTTAGTATAACGTAATTTTCTTTTTTTAACCAATCTACTATGCAAACAAATACATAATGTTTTCCTCTTTCTCTTACATATAGAGCTTACTCTGCTTGCAATAAAGGATGATGTTAAAAACAAAAACTGTCTTCCTCAGGCGCTTGCTATCTCATGTGAAACTAGTTTTAAACTTTAAGATTCGTCTTTCAAAACTTTAGAGCACGCGATATTTAATGAATAACACTTAGCAAAAAGTGTGAGTCAAACTTGAACTACTGAATATCATACACAACACTGTTTCAGCTTGTTAATTTCAGTGTCTCAATCCATCGATCTCTTGTAGAAGTCCAGTATCCTGCTCTGTGTACCAAGAACTCAAGAAAAGGACTGCAGGTGTCCAGGTTCCACATCTTTGCAGATCCTTTAAGACACATTTATAAGTAATGAAAAATTATTTTACAAGGTCTACCAAAGCCCTCAAACAACAAATATCCTACATACCCTGACCTTTCAAAGGTTATGAAATAATAATCAATTCAACAGCTTACACTTTGTCCCTTGTTTTCCACACAACAGAGAAGTGCAAAGGTCATAGTGCCTCCAAACTCTGGCACAATTCTTCTCTCTGCAATCTGTTCTATAGTTTCCTGCTGAAAGTACTAAGATTTACCTGTCAGAATGTTTGACTCTGTAACCAGATGGTAACACAGAGATAGGATGCATGGGATAAACAATACCTGCAACTTCACTTATAGCATAAATTAAATATAAATATCTAAACATAGTATCTAGCCCCACATACTAGCAGTTTATTCTTTCTTCTGGAAAATAGGTAGGAGACTCTAGTCTGACAAGACCTTCAGTCCACTCCCACTTCACACCAAAAATACCTGCAATCCCAAGGCATAGTAATACTGGCTCTATTAGATCTCACCACTTAATCAAATGCATTAAATAAATAATAATAAAAAAAAAACAGAATAGAAGAAGAGAAGATCATGGTCCACGTAAAGCTGATATGGCCTTTCAAGAGGGTTTCCCCATGAACCCTGAAAAGGAAGTGATAAAAAATACACTGTATGGCAAAAATGTTGGTTCAAAATACAGCGAATGATGGGATGCTGAAAAAACTCTAAAGCCTGCTCTAACCAAATATACCAAGGTAAGGTTGTCCAGGAACCTATGGAGGGCCTTGCAGGACTTGCTGTCAGTCAGGTGACAAATGGCCAAATCCTTCACAAGAAATAGCAGCAGCATGGCCATTCTGTTGTGTGTGGTCTTTCCTTTGAATTTTGCCAATCTACACACCCAAAAAAAAAAAAAAATCAGCTGATTCACAGCTCCTTTTCTTCTGGGTCCAGCTGTAAGTACCTGTGTATTCCTCTGTCTTGTGTTATTGTTCTACATCCTCTTTCTAAATGTGGTGCCTTGGTATTTGCTGCTTTGCCTTCTAGGTATTTTGGATATCTCCACTGCTATGAATGCTCTGTGAATATCTTAATCACATTGCTAGAGAATGTATCCCAAAAGCAATCCACCTTTCAACACTATATTTCTTATGTTCATGTTTCCTGTGTTCCTGTCATATCTTAACAAAATAACTCGTTTCATTAAAGACATAAATGACAGGTTAAGTCAATTTCTAGATTGCTTTTTTATTAATTTAGATTCAATGTTCCAATTTGATATCCACGGTTCTATCAAGTGTTGGGAACACAAGAAAACAACCTGTGATCTGAAACAGTGAGAATCTTTCTGAGGTATGATGAGAGAGTCAGTTTTTCTCTTAGGGTATTTACGGGCATATAGATTAATAATCGGCTTATTTGTAGAAAAATTCTATTTTTTCATTATGTTACAACAGTGTAGAAATGTGTTGTTCACATTTTTGTATCTTGAGTAGTTTCCATTGAAGACAAGAAACGAGGACTTCAAATGTACAAATATTTAATCATAGATTACTATATCATTTTATGTTCCTCTACTGAACTCCTTACAAAGAAAATCAATATCAACTTCAATACTAACCTCAATCTTGATTGTAACTGTCAGTCTTTAAAATAATTTTTTTTCTGTTTGCACTGAACTGATTCTCATTTCTGTTAGCTTGCCCCTCAACAACCTATCCATTTTGGTGAAACTGATTATTTCCAATTTTATGTAACTTTTACTGTTCTTCCATTTCGGAACATTTTCCTTAAAATTAGTTTATTCCTTGCCGATCATTTGAATAAGAATAGAATTTGCAGATAAGATGCTACCATACACTGACAGTTGCTGAAACTTTTTTTTTTATTAAAAATGGTCTCAACAATTTCTTAGTGCAAAACACATTTTCAGGACAACCTATAGAAACATAACTACACTTAATATAGCTATCAGGGGTATATTTATTTTGAATTATGCTGATAACTGACGTCTGTTCTGTGTCTGTATCCTGGAGAGGATCAAGAGTGAAAGAAAGAGAGTAGGGAAAGAAAAGAAGTAGAAAAAAACAGTGCCATGGTTAAGATATTGCTGTCTTTTATTTGATATGTACTATATCAAAATTAGCTTAACTATTTCAATATTTAAAGTTACTATGCATTATAAATAGTCTTTGTCTAGTCTTATTACCGGTTTGAGTTTTTTAACAGGTGATAATCTAGATGTTTGCTGTAACTCTGTAACCATTTCAGATTATGCTCATTCAATATAAAAGTTAAGTCCCAAAGTTTCTGTAAGTAGTAAAACAACACGCCTTCTAACAATGCAATATAAGTTTATATTTGCATCACATGAGTTTCCATATCAATATCACCTTGTTAAATAGAGTAGGAATCTGAAACAGAATCTACTCTGCATTACCGAATGATGGTCTCTCATTCAGATGGATTTGATGAAACAGTCAGTCACTTCTACTGTTTTAGTACTTTAATCTTAATCAAGAGCTGGTTGTCTGTTTTTCTCTCCTATACTCTCATTTAAAGAGTAGTGCATTACTGGATGGTTGTGTTCCTAGAGTAACCTGCACAATATTGCCTTCATGGTATGTTAGAGATTTTTTACACAAAACCAAACTCAGTTCAAAAATATCACCCCTCCACAGAGGGGAGAAGGAAATACACTAGTTAACTTATTATCTATTCCTTTAAATTTCAAAATACTGCATACATTTAATCTCCTCATGTAGTAACATATTAAGTCTTTGTAACATTTCGTATTTAATAATTTTTATGTACAAAATCCAACAGCAGGTGAGGAAGACAGTGTCCTCAGTTGTAAGAAGCTAAAATAATGACTTAAAAACAATTAAAATGGCTCTATTAAACCATTCATTCCCTTTAATAAGGAAAAAATAAGTTTATCAAATTATTTTGTGTATTTTAGAATGTATGTAAAAAATAGTTTCATAGTATTTATGGTTCCTACTCTCTACCATTTGCTCAATGCAATTATGGAATAGACTCACTAAAAGTTTATTAAGCAGCTACTAACAAGAAGCTATCTTCTTTGTTTTTACCATCTTCACCTGAAAAAATGACTTCCTAAAAGCTGCGTAAGAGACAGTCAACACTGGAAAATACTGTACTGCTGGAAAACACTCAACTTTTTCTTCTCAAGCTCAAATTTTGTAACGGTAAATTTTGCTCTAATGGAACTTGAACCCACAAGACTACTTCCATTATTCCTATGGTTGTGCCAAGCTCTTCCACATCCAAAAATCTTAGTCTGTATCACTATGATCAGAAGATTGATTGTAAGGACTGACCTAACTTGACATGGCACAGCAACAAGAGATGAGAAAAAGTCATAATTGCTCCCCCAAAGATGCAAAACATAGCAAAGTCATTTCATATTGCCCACCCATATACAGCCAAAATTGACTAAGTTACTTAGAGGTGGCTGCAGTAGCCAACCAGACCAATAAGGAGATGGTATCGCTGCTGCAGGTAACGGCCCAGAAGTGCAAGAACAGGATTGCTTAAAGTGGCAGAATAGCAGACAACAACAAACGCATTTGTTCATTATGCCTGAATATGCTCCTGAGTGATATTACTCTTCCCACGAACAAACTAACAAAGTGAAAAAGAGAAGGGACACATCAAAAGTGGGTCACTTTGTTAATCATAACTAGAAGACAGGACAGAAAGACAAAATGACGACTGGCCAACCATAAGGGCTCCAGTTGCACTTAATACTTGTATCGATGTGGTTGATTTACTTTGTTATGCTGGCTTACCACCTTATCTCCTATAACTTAAGAGTAACCGTAGTACACAAAGTCCTTACAAAATAAGTATTCCCTACAATAGTACCCACAGGAGATACTAAGCTTCCTGAAAGGGCAGGGAGGGTACCTAAAACAGAACATTTTCAATTTTAACAAGCATCCCCTAATCATTTGTTGAAGTTGATGCCAACACAACTATAGTAGCTACAAGCTACAGATTTTGTTCTGTCACCCATCGTGCGTTAACACTGTGAAAACAAAAGGGTAATATTGAAATCTGGCACATCCATTTCTATTCACTAAAGTAGCTAGGTTTTACTGTACACAAATCATGTGACAATGAAAGAATGTGCAATTAACAGACAATACTTAAGGTTATCTCTACTCAGCAGTACCAAGTGCCTGTAATAGAGCAAGTCTGCTGTAATTCCACAAAAGATAAGATTTACGTATCCTAGCAAACGTGTTATACACTAATGAACAGCCTAAAATTGACATAATGGTTCTTCAGGGCTATAAACGTGTTTTCTTTCGTAGTTTAATTGACAATGACTAGATTGACCTTTTCTCTATAATTGTAACTACAGCAGAGCAACTAGGTAAATCATCATCTCTATCATTTTGCACATATATTAAGTAAAAAGCAAAAGTATGGGATTCTCAATCACCTCTTCATGCTGAAGTTACAGCAGAACAGCATTTTATACCTGCGCTCAGGAGTGAATACTGAAATAAAAAAAAAAAGTCTTAAATTATACACAATAATGAAAAGTGACAATTATGTTAGAAATACTCCACACCATCCAATCTCCCAAGAACTGTGTCCTAAATGAACATCCATGTCCTTTACTATTACCATAACAAAAGAGTTTTTTTTCCTGACAATTCACACTTTCACTTAGCCTTTAGCTCACTTAGAGTTTTGTAAGCAGTACCAAACAGCTCACCCTGTTTTGTAAGCAGTAAAATTAATATCTAGTTTTATACAGACAGTCTAAATCACCTGTGCACATCAAGAAGGCTTAGCAATTCCTCACAGTTGGATTTTATATCAGATAATTCAATATTAGAACTGTCTCCTCATTTTTCATTACCCCTCCTCCTCTGCAGGCACTTACTGTGTGATGTCAAAGGTGAGACGACAAAAAAAATAATATAGTCTGATCCTCCCGCTACATCATTAATGAAAACAACCATGACTGCTAATGGGAAACTACAGAGTACCCTGTTTCAGGAAGGAATTACTTCATGAGATAGACATGGACAGCTACTAGCAATGAATATTTGAAAAAAGGGTGAAATTAATGTGTAAGCATAATTAGGATTTTAATCCTGTTTTGAAAAGTGATGTTAGTATGAGCTTGGGGAAATCATGTAAATTTTCTAAGACTGAGAATAAATTCATAAAGCAAATTTAATGATATAATATTAGCTTTAATCTAGTATTTCTAGAACACTATTTGATCTTGATATATGACTTTAAAAATCTTGACATGGTACATTTATCAGGAAAATTCCTCCTCTTATGTTCAAACACACAGTCTTTATGGAAAATTCTGTATAAAAATTCACTTTGAAGTTCCTGAACCAATTCTGCATAACATTTATTCATGTATATATATTTATGTATACGGATGTTATAAAGTATTTCATATTTCAGTGCAAAAAAAAGTGTCTTGAAATTTCAGGAAACACTGAAATGTTACATCAGATGATGAAATCTTTATGGTAAAAACTGTAAAACATCACCTGCACTTACAGAGTGTGAGTAAAAGTAATGGTTTAAACCATATGCAAGTCTCACATTCTGAAAGTATTTTGTAAGAGTAATTAATAGTCTGTTTTGCCTGTAATGGTAACTTCAATGATCTCTCCCTGTTCCTGTCTCAAACTTCGAGCCTTTCTGTTATATTATCTCTCCCTATTCCCTCGGAGGGTGGGGAGAGTGAGTGAGACTGACTAGCTTTGTCCTGAGTGGGGCTAAACGACGACAGCTCTACAACTCTTTATTATATCCTCTGAGTATTTAAACGATCTATGTAAAATGAAGCTTAAAAGAGAAGTGTGATGAAATAATTTCCTGAAAGTAAATTGAAGATCCACTCACATATTTCAGCTGTAACCTCATTTTTTGAGTCCTCGTCTTAGGACCTAGGACTGCAAAAAATATGCATTGAGAAGGTCTAAGGAAATTGAAAAATCATCACCTAAACCACCAGTGAACTACACCTGCCAAACACAAGACAGTATAATTCCTGATCTAATTCTTGTTTCAAGCAAGGTTACTTGTTTGAAAAGTCCTAACTCACCACAAAGAAGTCCATTGTTCACCTACATTTCAAATTATGCTTTATAATCACACTAATTATCTCTCTTCCAAAAGACATCTACGCACATAAAAAAATCCCCAAAAACCTACACAGTATGTTATTTATACAAATGGAAAAAATTCACAGAAATTCAGTACAAACTTCTAGAATTGAAAGGCTAAATTCTGTAATTGTTAGATGTGTAAACAAACAAATCTGAATCAAAGTCAATAAAAGCAGAATAAACAGTGATTAACATTCTAATAAGACTGTAAATTAAATTATCAGAGACTAGGGCAAGATCGAGAGAAGAAAAAAAAGGACTGGCATCTGTTATTATTTCTATACTGGCAGTTTCCATTCGGGCAGCCGATACGAAAAAAATGCTTCAGGAAAGTTTTATTACGAAGTCTATCTTTCACTTACAGACATTTGTAATGCAAAATTATGGAAAACTATTTAAAAAAAAAAAAGAAAAGTAAAAACAAAAATCAAATCAATATTAAAAAAGCACAGTCTTTTAATTTCTAAAAGGTACACATTTTATATTACTAGATGTTCCAATACAATTTTGTACATTCATTGTATCAAGATCCTTGGAACAGTCCTTGGAGAGACAAATATAGCCATAATTTTTTAAAAAAATAAGTAAAACTCCACAATTTCTATGTTTTATCATTGGTATACTAGCACAAAATGGATATAGCAGTGAAAATTCAAACTCCAACTTTTGTACCACTTTTTAAAAACAATCATAGTATTCACATTGCTTCATCTTATTTATTTCATAAAACTCACAGGTATTCAGATTCATAGATATATTAATAAATGATCATTTAGATCAGGGATAAATATTATGTATTTTTGCAAATGTTATTCAGCAAATATTCAACTCTATTGACTACTGACCTACACACTACTGAGCCCGGAAACCATGCTAAGGACATGGAAAGCAAAGAGGTGGTTGGTGACAGCTAGCACAGCATCGCTAAGAGCAGATCGTGCCTGAATAATTTGGTGGCCTTCTCTGATGGGGTTACAGCATCGGTAGACAAGGGGTGAGCAACTGATATCATACCTGGACTTGTGCAAGGTGTTTGACACTGTCCCGCACAACATCCTTCTCTCTAAACTGGAGAGACGTGGGTTCGACAGATGAACCCGTTGGTGGATAAGGAATTGACTGGATGGCTGCACTCAGAGAGTGGTGGCCAACCGCTCAACGTCCAGGTGGAGACCAGTGATGAGTGGCATTCCTCAGGGGTCGGTGTTGGACCCAGCCCTGTTCAACATCTTTGTCAGTGACATGGACAGTGGGATAGAGTGCACCCTCACCAAATTCACCAGTGACACCAAGCTGTGTGGTGCGATTGACAAGCTGGAGGGGAGGGATGCCATCCAGAGGGACCCTGACAGGCTGGAGAGGTGGGCCTGTGCAAACCTCATGAAGTTCAACCAGGCCAAGTGCAAGGTCCTGCACATGGGTTGGGGCAATCCCAGGCATAAATACAGGCTGGGCAGAGAATGGATTCAGAGCAGCCCTGAGAAGAAGGATTTAGGTGTGATGGTGGACGAGAAGCTCAACATGAGCCAGCAATGCACCCTTGCGGCCCAGAAGTCCAACCGCACCCTCGGCTGCATCAAAAGGATGCTGGCCACCAGTGTGGCCAGCAGATCAAGGGAGGTGATTCTGTCCCTCTACTCTGCTCTTGTGAGACCCCCCCTGGATTACTGTGTCCAGTTCTGGAGCCCCCAACACAAGAAGGACGTGAACCAGATGGAGGGAGTCCAGAGGAGGGCCATGAAGATGATAAGAGGGATGGAGCACCTCTCCTATGAGGACAGGCTGAGAGAGTTGGGGTTGTTCAACCTGGAGAAGAGGAGGCTCCAGGGAGACCTTATAGCGGCCTTCCAGTGCCCAAAGGGGGCCTACAGGAAAGAAGTGGATAAACTCTCCAGGGGGCCTCTTGCAATAGGACAAGGGGTAATGGTTTCAAAATAGAGGGAGGTAGATTCAGATTAGACGTTAGGAAAAAATGTTTTGCAATGAGGGTGGTGGAACACTGGAACAGGTTGCCCAGAGAGGTGGTGGATGCCCCATCCCTGGGATCATTCAAGGCTAGGTTGGATGGGGCTCTGAGCAACCTGATCTGGTTGGAGATGTTCCTGCTTCTTGCAGGGGGGTTGGACTAGATGACCTTTAAAGGTCCCTTCCAACCCAAACTAGTCTATGATTCTATGATATACTATCCAGGAAAGCAACGTATCAAAACAATGTTACAGGCAAAAACGAAAATGTAAGTCGTACCAAAAATTCTTCTGAAATGCTTATTTTAAAATTGGACCTCAAGATTTTAAATATTTACGCAAACTATTAATAGTCTTCTATACTGTGATAAGATTTCTTTTTTCAAAAGAATGTTTACCTAAGAAAATGAGATCTGTCAAGCAGAGTGACAAAGTACTTTTTGTTACACAAAATATATAGTAACCATAATGACCAAACACATTTTTAGCAGAGAACGACACAAGAATCTCCTCATAGTAAGAACTTAAATTTTTGCTTAGAGCACATGTTTAAGACAATTGTTTAGCATTACAGGTAAGGAGAAGAGGAAGTACAGAAGTGGTTATTCTGATGAGTTGCCTAAAGAATATTTATATATTATATTGATTCATTGAAATGCAATTCATGCAGACTGCAATTCACTGAGCTACAGAAAATTTCATGAAACTTTATTTGTAAAAATGATTAATTGATACTGCAAATGGGATGATCTGAAGTTTAAAAAGTGCATCTATCTAAAGGCAAAAGCCTTCGTTTTCAAGTAATGTTTGGAAAAAACAAACATATTACTAGAAAATCTTGGTTTTAGTTGTATTTCAATTATCTTGTTTTGAATTCTGAATGCTATTTTAAAAAAAAAAAAACCAAACATTATTTTGCCTGAAATTTCTGAGCTACTACTGCTATTATGGAAAATCAGGAATGTCCATTACACTCAGCTCCAAGCTACAACAAATATTGGCAATTCTGCTGCTATTGCCATTAACAAAGAGACCAGAAACGGCAGAAAAACAGTCCAAATGGAGACCACTGAGCACAATTATGACGCACAGAATCTATTTTCCTTCTTGTTTGGTTGCCGCAGGGGTGCGCAGTATCATTTTAAATTTCTGCTGGTATCCCAGGCCAGAAGACAACTAATGGATGAAAACTTTTTATTTTTCCCCTGCTGAAATGATAAAGGTTGGCACAAACTTTCTAAGCCAAATTCAGGTGGCCAACACTTAACTGATATGTCTGAAAGCAGAAATGGGACTACAGTTTAACAAAACACCTAGCCTATATCAAATATGTGAGGAAAGGTATTCTCTCAATATAGCCTACACGTCAGAATTTAAAAGATAACTTTAAAAAAAATCAGAACAACTATATATGGATTTGTAGAAAAAGAAACCACTGGAAACTATTAGCCAAAAGAAATACACAGATTGTAAACAATAGAGCTATGAAATTCTGAAGGTAAGACCTTCAGCTTTAAGTACTTTTATTCAAAGTAGGAAAGTACTTTCAATACCTGAAAAGACTGCATGAATATTTGAACATCATCTGACAGGCTTAGTAATGTTTTATTCACTGTACAGTCTAATAAGCTTATTGTTACGCCTTGTTGATAGATATCTGCCAAGATCAGCCTGTAAAGCAATGATACCTAAACTTCACAAGTGAAATTACCTGAAGAGCTTCTCATGAGGAAATGACTGCATTTTACTCTGAATTGCATAGACAGATATCTTCTCAGTCACAGTAATAAAAACCATACAAAATTACGTTTGTTAGATAGGAGGTCAATCAATGTATTATTTATAAATATGCTGAAACTATGTCTGAATGAATGCATTTTATATTATTTAACAAATGTACAATTTATTGAGAACTACAAAAGGCTTTTTGTCTTCTGTTAGTATAGTGAAAATAAAATTTATCTCAGTATTCTTCCAATCCAGTATGGGGGTTTTTTCCTTCCTTTTAAAATCAGCTCATGCTTGATTTTCTGGATTGAAATAAACTGTGCAACTTCAGTAGCACTGAAAAGGACTTTCAAGAAGTTTTAGCATCATGCTTTGGCAGTGCTGAATAACTCTTAATAAAGTTTAGCTAATAGCAATCTGTAGGAGGAAAGAACCAGAGAAGAATAGAACAATTAATACATAATCCATTGTACACATCTTTGAGAACCAGAGAAGAATAGAACAATTAATACATAATCCATTGTACACATCTTTGAGTTCAAAATTCAGTTCTATAAGCAAATTCCCATTCGTTTAATAATAGGTGGACAACCAAAATTAGCCTCTGGGTTCTATTCTACTCTGCATGGGGCAGGGTCTGGAAGCAGCAAGTGACTGCATCCTTCTTGCAACAAGCCTTTTTAGATGCTGCATCCAGCCTCAGGCTTTGGCACAAAGAGTTTAGCACGCCTAACTCTTGCTGCAACAAGTCTGAAACTGCAACATAGTGTGGCGTCAACTAAAAAAATACTACTACCTAATCCGTTACTCCTGAAGCAAATGATTTATAGTAACTCACATTTTACAAACTTACCTAGCGGTAACTCTGACCTAGACTCAGACTTCCCTAAGCAGGAAGCATTCATTCATTCATTCAACATCTTTAGCATGTCTACAGAAATGCACAAATCTGTTAGCAGAAAACATAGTATACTATGTTCAAAGTTCTCTTTGTTAAATATATGGTATATTATATAGGTATGTGTACCTGTATCTTTTAAAATATAGACATTTTGAAAGAAAAATAACTAAAGATAAATAAAATGGAAAAAATATCAAAATTTATCAGAAGCTGTTCCAAAACTTTAATTTCATTAACCTCGAATAATGAGTGTAAGGTCTATTTTAGCATACAAATTTCTTTGTGTGATGCCAGACATACCTTGTACGGCTTGTTGTTTTACTGATTTCTATAGGGCATTCATTTAAAAGTACATTAGTTCACTTCACAGGAATGGAATTAAAGTATTAATCATTAATGACTTGTCACTTCTGTCTGTGAAGACGCATCCTTAAAGGTGAACAAAACAGAATAACAAACCTTTACATGACAAAATGGCAGGTCTTGGTAAATCCAGCCAGCTGCAGCATCTCAAGAGTTAAGACGATCTCTTTTCACAATGGAAACAGAACTGCTACAGTAATAATGGCAATAACCACTTTTAAAAATGTGTTAAACCAATTGAGAAAAATATGAAAATCTGAAATACAAAGTACTAAGTACTTGTACACTAGCTTTATTTTAACTCTACCACTTTATAAATGGATAATTTATAAATAAACTGCTTTTCCAGCTGTCTTTTAGGTCATATAAAATTGTATTAGCTGTCCTTTTTTTTTTGTAAAAACCAAGACTTCTTAAGATAGGCACTGATGACGGTACTAAGATCCTAGTTTATTTTATTCTTTTTCTTTTTTTTTTTAAAGAAAAAGTAGGAAAGCATTTCAGGGAGGAGTAGGGGGGGAGGGTTGACATCACATATAGATGTCTGTCTTTTGAAACAATGCCTTCAATCATGCTGCAATAGTAGCATACTACAGTTCTGGCAAATCTGTTCCAGTGCACAACTTTTGGCATTTTTCTTAAATATCCCACTACAATAGGTTCACAATAACCTGTTAAATGCTGTTGGCTACATAAATTAGACTCTCAGATAGATCTGAAGGGGAGGAAAAGAAAAGGCAAGAAATAAGATAAAGTAGGAAGATATAATTGGTACTGGAGGAGATGAGGAAAGAATGAGAGCAGAAACCAAATCTTTCTCTAGAAATTATTCACTATAAGCAATAACGTTAATGACAATCATGTCAATATGTCTTACATACACTGAGGACCTTCTTTAGGTCCTGCTTGGCCAGTACATTTTCCAGAATCAGGAGATAATGGTCTGTCCAAACACATTATGACAAACCTTGAAGAACCGTGAGTCAGCAAGGAAGATGGTTGGTATGGTGAAGCTTGTTTATTCTACCTCCAGTTTTCTTTACCGAACAATCAAAACACAAACTATAACTCTAACAGCAAGTGTTAGTACAAGAATCACAGAATGGATGAGGTTGGCAGGAACCTCTGGAGGTCATCCGGTCCAACCCCCCTGCTCAAGCAAGGTCACTTAGAGCCCTTGTCTCCAAGGATGGAGACTCCACAGCCTCTCTGGGCAACCTGTGCCGGTGCTCGGTCAACTTCAGAGGGAAAAAAGTGTTTCCTCGTGTTCAGGAGGAACCTTCTGTGTTTCAGTTTGTGCCCGTTGCCTCCAGTCCTGCCACTGGGCACCACTGAAAAGAGCCTGGGTATGTCGTCCTTGCTCCCTCCCTCCAGATATTTATATACACTAATGAGATAATAGAATCATAGATCCCACTGAGCCTTCTGTTCTCCATGCTGAACAGCCCCAGCTCTCAGTCTTTCCTTTTAGGAGAGCTGCTCCAATCCCTTCATCGTATCTGTGGGCATTTGCAGGACTCTCTCCAGAATGTTCATGTCTTTCTCGTACTGGGGAGCCCAGAAATGAAGGTAGTGCTCCAGGTGTGGTGGCATAATACCAGAGAACGCTCTACAGATGATAAAAATGGTTGCCAGTCAAACGTTTGGGCCGTATTTAATGAGCAAGCATCCTTCTGTGTGTATCACAATTGTGAGGCCTGGAAACACTCTGCCCCTCTGAAGGTTAGCTGTACAAGCTGGCTGAGTCCCAGCGCCCTTCCGGCATACACAAGTGGGTATATACCAGTTTCTTCCTCGCTCCATGAGATTAAAAACTAGAAGTCTCAGACCACTTCACCATGGTTCTGAAAATCAGTAGATCATGATCACAGGGTATGCAGATAAGTCAATGAGACTCCAATCCAAACATAAATCACTGTTTAGCCTTTTCAATTTTTGTTTTCTTTGCATCTTTCACTTGTTGTTCACTGCCTATACCCTACAAGCATCACCATGATCAACACTTTCACTTTAAGTTACTGCTGTTTTTTCCTCATTACATTACTACTGCCAATTCCAGAACTACCTAGTCATTCATTCTGTCAGCTCAACTTTGATTTCATCACCATCTTCCTCTTCAAGCTTACAACGTCTCAAAAGTTTATTAATTTTTCATCTCCTTTACAAGTCAGTACTTACTGGTTGATCTTGAATTCTGAACACCTAAAAATAACTACATTTAACATCATAGAAAAGTCAGCATATACAAGCCTTCTTTGGTTTTAACAAGAGACAATGGAGGGATCATTGAGTTAACTTGATTAGGATTGAAGGCAATTAGCATGCAGCATCTGGCATATTTCCTGTTTATATGATGGCATGATCCCACCAGTAATATGGGCCTTATGTTCACCTACATACAAAAAAAACCCACAAAAACCTACAAAACAATTGCAGAATTATTTTGAGTCTATAACTCATTCAGCAAGGAACAGCCTAAAGCAAATTCAGAAGATGGTTATGCTCCTTTCAAATGATATTTATAATGGGTATACTGACAGACTCTAAACAATATAGACAGTGCAGTAAATCATTAAGACAGCCATCCCTTCTCCCCTCGTTTTCTCAAGTACTGTGCCTATCCTGATTGCATAGTGAATCATAGGTTGTAACCTCAGAATGCAATGGTAATTGCAATAAGGACTACATCCTCTTTTCTGCGCACTAGTATACTGGATTTTTTTTTGTTTTTCTGTACTACTTCAAATTATAACACTGCAAGTATTTTATAGGTACAGAAATGATATATACATAAAACATTTCCATTTTGACAACGCACTAAGGACTCAGATTTATAACACACTGTCATTTCCATGCCTTCAGGGAACACTGCACTTCCTTAATTTCTGTAAGGAATGTCATACAGAAAATAGTCAAGCCACATTTGTGTCAGGTCTGCCATTTTTAATTATTGGCAATCAAGTCCAAGCAATTTCTCCTTTGGGTTAACAAGCACATAGTTATCTTCCAATTTTTTTTTTTATGCCACAATTCATAAAATAGTTTAGGCTGATGCTAGTCTCTTGCACTAAATTAATAACTAATCACAGGAGATATTTATCATCTCGAGTTTTTTACATTAGAATTGTCAGACTTAATCATCCTCCTCATATTTTCACTATTTACAGAGCTTCATTTATAATACATTTCAACAGTGTGACAACAGTGGACTATTTTCCCCACTTTTCAAGTATGAAAGATAAGGAAAGAAAGATAAAAGGGTGGCAAATCATAACAACCACTTGAAAGTTTTACTTTTTCTGATAACATCCATTTCCACCAGAAAATGATTCCTAAAAAACTTAATTATTTTAATACCCATCTTAGAGAGAAGTAGAATTAGGAGTCTAAAATCTCAATAAATGGACAGTTGCACTTACATACAAAAAACCCATTCTGATTTTTATCATTGGTTAAACTTAGACAGTATAAGAAAGATCTGTTCCAACCAAATGTTTGTAAAATATACTTTATTTGATAACAATGCCAAAGAAACTGTTCTCAGAAGCCTTTATAAAGTGGGTTCAGGGCTTAAAACTAGATGCTGAAAAGACTAGTAACTCTGATGAGGATAGCGATTTGGGGGATAACGGCTGAGATATGTGTTGAACCATACCTCAATTTTTTTTTTCAAATCACTTGCAGACTGGACTGAAAAGTAAGGCAAAGTTTAAATTGAAGTTATAAAGAATGGCGCAAATGCATGGCCACTGCTAGATTCCACAGGAAGTTCATCTTGCATTCCTAGGCATCTAAAATGTCATTCCCACATAGCATTGCACAATGGGAGCAAAAATTAAGTTATTTTAGATATCACTTCACTGAAATAAGGTATGAGTGACAACTCCTACGTCTACCTGTTGAAACACTGCAGCATAAATACAATGAAATATTACAGAGTATCTGTTTCTGTTATCATAGTAAGAAAAATCATGCAACTCCACATTTCAGTTGGTTAGGGGAAAAACCTGATCCCCGGTAACTCATTCTTAGTTGTGAAATGAAAACCACTGCACTGGGTGAAGATGCCCAGGTGCTGGCAGGGGCAGATGAAGGGTGGTCTTCGTGAGGAGAAGTCGGGGCTGCCCTGCGCAAGACACAGCTGGCTCCAACAGAGACAGGGCACAGCAGAGCCCCTCAGCCAAGATGGTTGCACCTCTGGGAAAGTGTATTTAACAAAGGGCAAAAACAAGCCAAAACCTCACCAAATACAGTGAGGAAGAGGGAAAAGAAAGGGTATGAGAAACAGCAGTAAAAACACCAAAGTTAGGGAAGGAGGAGGTGCTCCATTGCACTGGAGCAGATATCTACACTACAGCCTGTGGAGGAGACCATGTGTTACGGCCCGGAGCCATAGCAGGTTTGTGATTCCCTCGGACTAAATTAAGGTGAACCAACACCAAATGATCGATTTAGAATTTTATTTAACATTTGGAGGAACGACTTAACTTTGGAACTTGGAAGGCATAAAGGGGGTTGATAGCCGGGGCTCTTAGCGGAATATTTCTAAGAAGGAAAAGGAAAACAGAAGAGAGCCAGAGGAAAAGAGGGAAAGAGATATCACCACCCTTGGATCCAGTGACAACAATGACGGGCAGGCGCACAGATCCTCCAGTGCGGCAGCGGGCGCATGGCTTCTGGTGGCGGGGCTGCAGTGTCGGGCGGCCATGATGGTCTTCTGGTGGGGGGCTCGCCACACGGCTCCCTCAGGCAGTGTCTTTTATAGTCTAATCCCCGCCTCCAGTTCTGCCCCTTGAAGCATCTGGTTCCAGAAAGTTCTGAGTCCTCTGCACAGGCGGCGAAGGGGGCGCTAATGTGAGGAGTGGTCGGAAGCCCCCTCCTCAGATGACCGCTGGATGACCTCTGCCCATATTTGGCAAGTCGTTAACAGGGGCCTGGGGAGCTGCACGTCCCCCATGCGGCCTCCCCCTCCCCTATGCAGACTGCACCCGCGCCAGGGCCACAACAATGTTTGAGACATTAACTCTTTCGGTCCCTGACACCATGTCAGAGCAAACGGATACTCCTCAAGGAGCTGAGGCCAATGGATAGCGCACACCAGAGTAGAGGAAATATGAGGATGAAGGAGCAGCTGACAACCACTGTGTACTGATTGTAAACATCCCTCCCTCCATCACCCTCTGCTGCTTAGGATAGTAGAGGACTCAGGAGTGAAGAAGTGAAGTTAAGCCTGGGAAAGAGGCAGGAAAGGTGTTGTTTTAAAGTTTGTCTTTTTGTTTCTCACTACCTGAACTTATTTTAACTACTGATAAATTAGAATTAGTTTTCTCCAAGTCAAGTCTGTTTTTTCCCCCAACAGTAACTGGTAAGTGATCTCTGTATCTTAACCCATGAGCTTTTTAATTCCACTCTTTTCCTTTTTTTCCCCCCTCCTCTCTGGTCCTGCTAAGAAGAGAATGAGTGGCTAGTTGGGTGTTTGGCTGTTACACTAGCCTAACATATGACAAGAATAAGACTGGAGTTATTTATGGAAAAAATATAAGTAGTAGAGATAGCTATCAGACACAATAGTGTTTTACTCTTTGTTTTCTGCATGTTTAGGTCAAAGAAACTACTACAAAATATTTTAGTGGAGTTATATCAAGCCAAGATGATGGCACCTCTGGGAAAGCATTTTTAAGAAAACGAAAAAACGCTGCACAGCAGAGTGTGAGAGAAAGCAGTGAGGACAATGTGAGAGAAATAGCTCTGCAGACAGGGCTGAGAAGAAGGTCAGAGAAGAAGGAGTGGGAGGAGGTGCTCCAGGTGCCAGCACAGAGATTCCCCTGCAGCCCGTGTAGGAGACTCTGGTGAAGCAGGTTGTGCCCCTGCAGCTCATGGAGGATCACATTTGAGCAGATATCCACACTACAATCTGTGGAGGACCCCCCACCGGAGCAACTGAATTTGCAGTCCATGGAGAGATGCCCATGCAGCAGCATATTTTCTGGCAGAAACTGTGGCCTGTGGGGGACCCATGGTTGAAACAGTCTCTTCCTTATGGATTGTACCCCATGGAAGGGACCCACGCTGGAGTAGTTCTTTAAGAACTGTAGCCCATGAAAGAGACTCATACCTGAAGGACAGCAGCCCATGGAGAGCTGTGGTGAGTTAACTTTGGCTAGCTGCCAGGCATCTGGCAGCCACCAAAGGTCAGCCCTCTACGCTGGACTAAGCACAAAGGATTATTTTTTCATATCTTTTTTCATAATCACTTAAAAAAAAAAAAAAAAAAAAAAAAAAAAAAAAAAAGAAAGCATCCAGAATTTAAAGTAGGAAATTTACCAAAGCATGCCAATTATTTTTCTTTGTCCAACTTCTATGCTTTATTTTGAAATTTTAAAAAATCTGAGAGCTTCAAAACATTTTACAAAACAAATCTGTACGGTGAAGAAATTTTCTTACAAATTTAACTTAAAAGTATGACATTCAAAAGAAAAAGTAATTTTTAAAGTAAAATTAATTAGTGTTACATTATTTAACTTTTAATGGAGTTTAAGTTTTTAATGTAGCTGACTAAACACTTGACAAATATGCAGAGAATTCAAATATCATCTTTCAGGTAACATGGAAAACATGAAATTAAATTAGAATTAAGAAATGCTAGTATTCATCTGGAATGATTCATGACAAATATAACATAAAAGTACAGTTACTCTTCTGGAAAGCTCTACTATATCCCCAAGTTTAGATTATACAAAATGACAGGAATAACTATCAGTGCTCCTGAAGCATATTTCCACTTCAGTCAGACCAAAGGTGATGAATACTAAGATGTTATACTAGCATTTGTAGTCACCACAGATAAAACGATCATTTTCGCCTGTGCAAAAATACAGGCAAGCTGAAAGCTTTATACATTTGTATTTTAGAAGTAAATTTATTAAAATAATTTCTACATCAAATATGCAGAGACGGATACATTCAGGAAGAGAAGATTCATTTTATTGTTTTTCTTGAAAGTAATTCTAGCATCCACTAATCCTGCATTTTATTAAAAATATACTGTAAGAACTGAGCTACTATTTTAATGTTCCTCTCTGCTAATGAAATGTTGGGGCATTCACATACACCAGCAGCTCTGGAATGAAACCTAGTGAGCTAATCACCTGCTGAGACTACCTTCAGCATTGTATCCTCTGCCCACAGAGGATCCAGATCACAGCAGATGTACCCAAGTCTGATTACACGGGTTCACATGAACTCACGGTAGGGAGTCAACACAAATTTTTTAAACACTTCTCTAGCATACGGAAGGCCACATTAACAATTTACTCCACTAAGTAACAATGTAGAAAGTCCCATATGCTCTATGCCAACAAGTATGATACCCAATCCTGAGAAAAAGACACTGTATTAGTGACTCAGCAAAATAAAGCAGATGCAGTCTCTTTACAGGAGAAAATGCTTCTTTCTCCTGACTAAGCTGCTGCACAAACACTTTGGTTTTCAGGCTTATCATCTGGCTTACAACTATTTACCATGTTTCCTCTGAATTTCTCCCATATCTTGACTTCCTGACTACTACCCTTGTCAAAAGTCTGTTCTTCCAAGTTCCTCCATCTTGGACTCCAATCAGAATCCTCAGCAAGTCTTAACCATTACAGTATGGAGAGACTGTCCCACTACAGCATTTACTCTGGTTTATCCACAGTGATATTGAATGAAAGCACTACAGAAGGACAGCCGTCTTCTCAGAACTGGTATAACTAGACAAAATTCAGGTTTCCCATCTGTGCTGAAAGCTCAGGGAAGTGCACATCACACTTATCTTCCCCCACATCACTAATCAGAAGTCTGATGGTGGTAAGCGATACCACTACAAGGTCATCAACCAACATTACTCGCTGTTTTACTGTGCTGTGCAGATACTGCATATCTACCTCCAAGTCACAACTATAGCTTACTCTCAGTAACCTCCAGATGCTCTGAAAATGTCAGCACCTGCTAACAAAGTCACCTACAATCAGTGTGTGCTAGATTATGTGAAAAAATACAGCTCTCTTGAGACATTACTACAAGATGTCTCTGAATTTGTGAATACAAGTGTTCATACTTGGCACCACCTACAGAGGAAGGATTGAACTTCTCAAACGGCTGGGAAATTATTGTACTGTGAATAATTACTGTACTGCAAAACTAATCATTAATTTTGTTATTATCCCGGATGACTGGCAGTGTTATGGCACCAAAAAATCTCACTGTAATTCTAGATAAAGTTCATTACTTTATCTACACTATTCCCTGCACCATGATGTTTAATAGAAGAACCATAGATACAACGCAGGCTGGCAAACATGCCCTACACAAATATTACTAAGAAAGTGTTTTAGTAAGAAGGATGACTTAAGCAAGCAGAAACACTCACTGTACAGCTTTAAAATTCTATCTCTAGATGGATTATGTAATACAGAAGTCCACAGTGACAAGATTCACAAAAAAAAGAAGTTAGAATAACTGCTGCTTTCTCCTTGATCATTTATTAATATAATACATAGCAGATGTTCCTCAAATTATCAGAAAACTCACGCACCCCTGAAAATTTTGCCAGTATGTCATACTACATTTTCCTGAATCTCCCATGACGTTTGTTTCTAGATGTCACTATTTTTATTGTATCAATTGAAATTCAAAAGAACAAATGCAATGACCATTAAGACAACTTGAAGCTTGACTTAAACTACCTTGTCACTTTGAAGTTACCACCAATTGCAAAGACCTGAGATAATCTACTCACGATGCACTCTAAAAAAATTTGCAAGTTCAGCTTTGTTCATATTTCAAAGAAGTAGTAGGACTGTTTCTATAATACATTTAAACAACACGATAAACAGTACATTAAGCTTTTGAGGGAGCTGTAATACCTACAGAAGACATCATTATGTTAGATTACTTTAATAGGTCTTTTTTTGATCTTGCTTAACTCTCAGCTTTTAGAGACTTTTACAAGTCATTACAAGAGACCTGTTTTCCTGTTATTTTAAAACTAATGTCAAGAGTATCTCAACTGAACATACTGAATATATTTTTTGCCTTAGGTAAATAATTCTTTTTTACTGCCCTACACAAGCCTTTTAGATATATACTAATTATGTACTAGTCAAAAACAAAAATAGCTTTAACCAAAACAGAGAAATAATAGTTCTTGTTAATTCTTGCATGTGCAAAAGAATTACAGGACCAAAAATCTTAGCAAATGCCACCACGCAGAGATACAACACTGTGCCACAAGCAAGAGAGCACTGTAAATGTTCCAGAGCCAGAGCCTTGCTTATGGAAAGAATTTTTACGGATATCTGGAAACAATAAAGAAATTGTGCTGGTTTTGTTTAGTGAGGGGGGGCTACAGTGGTAGCTTCTGTAAGAAGCTGCTAGAAGTTTCGTCTTCGTCCGGTGGACTCAGCTGGGCCTAGGGCAGACCTGCTGGTGGCCAGGGCTGAGCCATTTGGTGATAGAATGGTTCCCTGATAACACCTCTGCGATAACGTATTTAAGAAGGGGAAAACAGGAAAAAAAAAGAAGAGAAGATGTGAAGAAGTTGAGCAGGGGCAGAGAGGGGGAGGCACGAGCCTGGTGGGCCTTGCGGCCCTCACCCTCTGGCCCAACTGCCCAGCCCGGCTGCAAGAAGTGGAGAGGAGATGAGAAGAGAACCTGAGAGGCGTCTGCCTGAGCCGGTTGTGAAGAATTTCTTGTGAGAGGAACGGCTGCAGACGCCAAGGTCAGTGAAGAAGGAGGGGGAGCAGTGATGCTGCTCCCGGCAGAGATTCCCCTGCAGCCCGTGGTGCAGCCCATGGTGAGGCCGGCTGTGCCCCTGCAGCCCATGGAGGCCCACACAGGAGCAGAGATCCCCCTGCAGCCGGGGGAGGACCCCACGCCGGGGCAGGCGGATGCCTGAAGGAGGCTGTGGCCAGTGGAGGGCCCGTGCTGGGGCAGCCACTCTGGAGGGACTGCACCCCATAGAAAAACAACCCACGCTGCAGCAGTTTCACAAAGGACTACCGTGGGAGGGACCCCAGGCTGGAGCAGAGGAGCAATGTGAGTTCTTCCCCTGAGGAGGAAGGAGTGGCGTAAAGTGACTTGTGATGAACCCCCATTCCCTGTTCCCCCCTGTGCCGCTCGGGGAGGGGAAGGTGGCAGAGATAATGTAAAGCCTGGGAAGAGGGAGGGGTAGGGGAACGTTATTTTGTTCTCTTTCTCATGATCCTGCTTTGATTTTAGTAATAAATGAATAGTTTTCCCCAAGTCGAGTCTGTCTTGCCCCTAACGGTAACTTTAAGGATCTCTCTCTGTCCTTACCCCAAACCTCGAGCCTTTTTGTTACATTTTTTCTCTCTATTCCCTCGGAGGGTGGGGGGAGGGAGAGGGAGACTGGATAGCTTGGTCCTGAGTGGGGCTAAACTATGACAGAAATCTAATATAAAGTTTTAAAAATTGTGATTACATCTGCTGTAAAATCTACCAATAATCAACTACCTTTAAGAGATAATTAATAGATACATCTTTAAGCTGTATCAGTATTTTTGAGAACTTTCTAGTTTTCTTTCATTCTTGCTTACAAACAAAGGAATGGAGAAAAACAGTTTTGCAAGGCTTTGAATAAAAGACACAAACCCCAACCCTCAGTCATTCTAGAGAGAACAAAAAAGCATCTTGCTAAGTTTGAAAAAAATCTGGAAGCCTTATGTAGTTGGATCTCGCAAGTAAGCAAGCTTGATAACAGGGGCGGGGGGGTGTGGAACTGATCTCTCTATTTTAAAACCAGGAGTCAGGTAAAACATTAGACTACTGCTCTCTCATATGTGTTGGAAATAACGATAAACAAAGGTTTGCTCAAAGATATAAAGATGTAGAATCTCCTTTCACATTCCCTCCAACTTGATTAAAGCCCAATTGTTTATCACATTCCTTTTATATAATTTTCAACAATTCTTAATTCAGCAATTAGTAGGGGAAATGACTTTATTCAGTTAAGACTGGTATCTGGAGCTTCATCTCACTTGTAAAATAGGAAAAATACTAGAATTGCCAAATGAATGCCTATGAACAAGACTTAACAAAGGCCTTAATTATTTTCTAAATTCTTTGTTTCCTCTTAGCTAGAAGGTAATTTAAATAGCTACACTTAAATTTGTAGTCGTTTTAGTTAGCAGTCACATGTTGAAAAAGTACTGACAGGTATGATCAGAAACAAACAGAAAATGGAAAGAACAACAGACACAAAAGTTAATGATCTAAAAGTTAACAGTAGGTTATCTGTCACTGCTGGAAAGGGTTTCAATTTCTTGTTAAGCTTCATAATATTAAACATATTCAATATGAAGTTTTAGAGTCCTATCCATATAATTAAAATATATATTTCTTATTGTAGCAATTCTAGTAAAGTAATTTCAAGAACAGTTTGCTATCAGTTTGGATGATACTCAGCAGACTATCCTACCCAAAACCTTCATGCAGAAAGGTATACCGTTTCTAAGTTCTTTAACTAAAACCTGAAAAGTGCCTGTCTTTTAAATTTACATTTTTCTTCTTAATATTTTTTCTGACTTATTCTAATCCATTACAGTAGTCTTATTCTGCATATGCAAACAAGGCCCTATAGACAGAAAGATCTGAGGCAACTGAATGCTTTCAAAACCAGTGAAGTTATATTAAGGGTCTGACCTAAACCTACAAAACCAAAAAAAGAGTCTTAAAGGCTAAAAGGACCTACAGTAAAAGTTCAATGGTACTTCCTATGCAACACATTTCAACTTTAGTCTTTTAAGAATATTATACTTTTACCAACCTCTAAGCTCATTTACACTTTAGTACATTCTTAAAGACTTCAGAAGACCTTGAAAGACAGTATGTTAAAAAAAAAATCTGAAACCATTTGGAACAAATACAATTGCTAAAACACATCCTTCTGGTTTATATGAAAGTTAATGTTTTTATATATTTTAGAACTCCTCTCTGCTAAAAGCATCTCTTTCCCTTTGTTTAAAGCACCAGTTATAGTAAATCAATCTGTTAAAAGCAATTCCAAATGTTCTTTCCCATGGACCTTGAGGTAATAGCTTTGCTCTATTTTCTTATTTTAAAAGGAAATTTCCACTTTTTAAATTCTAACTATTTTTTTACTTTTCATCTGATCTGAAATGTAACTATACATTATCTGTGTGCATTTACTTAATGTTACAATAAACTACTTGATAAAGAGGATAGAATACAGCAGGATAGGATGTATTTTGGTGGAAAGGAAAAGCCTAAGGAAATACTCCAGTTATTCATTCAGTCTCATTCGGGAGAGTTTACTTGCCAAAAAAAAAATGAAGGTCTTGTTGCTTTCTAAAAAACCCATGAATTCCAGTACTTAACCCACAAGCAGTTTATTTTTCCTTATGTAGTCAAAAAATGCTTCATTGTTTGTATGCATATAAATCTGTTTAAATCCTGGCCACCTGCTGAAGGAGTCATAATTGCAATTGTACACTTCAATCACACATGGTAAAAAGCACATTCTCATGAAATCTACAGGAAACAGATTAGTGCCACCATCCAGGTATAATTAAACTTTATCCACCACAGAAATATATAAGCACTTGGTAAAATACAGGTCTAGAAGATTTATCCAAAACACGCAGAAAACACTGTTTGCTTTTAATGATCTCCTCCACCCCCCAAGCCATGAGGAATTATTCTCAACTAATACAACTAGTTAAATTAGCTTTATACTGGTTTTAGATGCTATAATGAAGTTACCTGTCATTAATGATCCAGTTCAGACACAGATTGAGGGAATTAAGGTTTTTGCATCTCTTTACTATTTCCATCACGGTTTCATTGTCCAGTTCTGTGATGTGACGTAGATCCAAGCTGGAAAGATTTCTTAGCTATTGAGACAAATATGATAGAAAGAAATAATCTGAAATTTGTTCACATACATAACTTATAAAAACTGTTAAACTTTTCAGAATCACATATAATAGGTGTGAGCTAGGCAAGAAAGATGAGATCACTGTATTTTTCACAAAAGGAAACCTGTCATAGAATATGACTTCAGCAAATTTGGAATTGAGGCACTCAGTTAATCCACAAAATCAATGGTCCAGAACATCTACAACAGGGGTTTAGGTCTTCCTCCTTTTAACTGTATGAAGTGTAAGATACCAAGGTAGCATATAAACTCATTTAAGACAAACACAGCATGGAAGAAAGGGGAGACAGTACACTTGTGCTTAGATTCAAATGCATGTCATTAAAGACTCCAGAGTCTAATGCTTTCAAACTTCCTGGAAAATACAGTATTTATACTGTAGTCTCACCTGCACAGACATCAAGAATACCTTGGATCTTCTGAACAACAAAAGGTGGAGTCACAAAACAATATGATTTAAGATTTATGCACTGATGAATCTGATTTATTACTATTGTTAATCACTATAAAGTCCTTCAAAAACAACTAAAACCCTCTTACTACTTTTACGAGCTATAGATTCAAATAATAAAATTTTTACAGATCTCTGCAGTATCCTTAAACAATGGAACAGTTTAGTCATAATAACCTCCAAGTGCTGTTTGCTTTTTAAGCTGTCTGAAATAATCTCTGTTATACTCTGGAAAAATAATTGCATTAGGTAATACTGACACTTTAATTAAATTTACCTTCCCTGTAAGAGAGAAAAAAATAATCCAATTCAGTGATTTAACTCACTAAGGATTTGATTAAGTAAAGGCATGCAACTGAGATCATGTAATCGGCCCACTTCAGTACTTAATTATTAAGTCAATGTATTTAAGGGGGAAAAAAAGACAAAAAAAAAGATAAAAAGTAAAGGGAAAAAAAAAGGAATTCAAACATAGGTAGTTTTCTACAGAAACCGGTGTTCCGGTGTTCTGTTCTGGAAGTTTTTAACATTCTCCAAACTGAAACTGAAGGTAAACCACTGGCTGCTTCCAAAAATTCTGTGTAACAAGCATAGAATTAAGGAACCTAACCTCTGAGAAACAACTGCAGGGTATGCCTATAGGAAGTAGGACAGTAATATTCCTATTATCAGGATATTACCACAGGTGTTCTGTGGAGGTGCTTGTTGTAATCCAATTGAACTTCTGATAATATTCACGTATTAGGGAGAAAAGCACATAATGATTGGCATTGTGTTGGTAAAATGGACAGATCTTAAAAGTTCTGTCTCTCTGCATTTCATACATACTGCTCCAGCAGGAAGTTTAAAAGACTTACCTTCTACGCATCCAAAAAAAAGCTCACAATCAATCTCTCATTTTTTCTGCATAAATTACCAGGAGAAGGGGAAGCTTAGAGCAACTTGAATTTTCCTCTCATATAGCTATTCATATTAGATACTTCAGTATTCATACTATGTTGGCCATAATATGGCCAATGCCTATGACACAAGAAATAAACCTACTGGACAATTCAACAATGCATATGCTCTATGACAATAAACAAAAAATTACCAAGAGACCTCAAGCACAAGTGGAAAATCTTCTCATTAAAAAACCGCAGAATTCTTAACTAAAACATGCTTCCTTTCATGACAACATTCTTATAAGCAGGGGACAATCCTGGTGATTCTTTTGACATTATTATTACTTACAGAGTCATTATTATTATTACTTACAGAGTAAAAAATATGAACTTCCACTAAAGACAAATCAATGCATGGATGTCAGTGCTTCTTTTGTAAAAGTGTCTAACTAACATGACTTCAAATTAGGTAAGAGTTAACAGCAGAGTTATCTACCTCATCATGGTAATGATGAATGTGGAAGAAAGAATTTGTGATTTCCCGTGGAAAAAAAAAAAAAAAAAAAAAAAGACTTTTGCATGGCATTGCATGGTAGACTGAAGAACTAAAATGAATTCGTAGTATTCCTACTGACCAAACTAACAGGGTTTCCAAGGTAGATTTCATCCTTTGCCATCACAGGAGAATTATTATGACCTTAATGTTTCTTTCCTTCACAGTAATAACGGTCTACTATTATATTCAATATACAGTAACTCAACCATCACTTGCCTTTTTTATTGTCACATTCATTCATCTTAAACAGCCCACCTGACACTTGACCTATTTGGTAGGTTAATTCTTTTCTTTATGAGGCACAACACACTTGATCCAAAAAACCTTACTGTCTTAGAAGTTTGAGGAGGCTGCTTCAGATTGATACAAACTCCTCAAGTATAATTTGATCTATACAAACACACTTCTGCCATTTCGGTTGAGTGAATTACTTTCAAGAGCGGCAGAAATGGATACACATTCCCTCAAGTACTGGACCTTCTCACATGATTTTGTATTGATCTGAACATGACAGGTGAAAAGATTATCCTCTCGACTATTTAAATCAGAGGTATCAACATCTTATTACCAGTCAGAGAATTGTTATAAATGTATATGTAACCACTTTCCATTAAAAAAAATGAGATAGATGTTTTAATGACAAATTTTATATTTTACCTGAAAAAGTAATTGTAAGGGGTTAATGCTACAATGTTGAATTCCATATTAATCACTAGTATTATTTAAAAAATGGCAAGAAAAAAATATATAAGTTTTATATTCTACCTCTAATCTTCACATATAAAGGTAGTATGACATTAAAAAAAAACACCAAACAGCTTCTCTGAAGCAGCCAACTGGACAGTTGTGATGTTTGAATATTCAGGGCATTCATAAATCTTGAGATTAAAAGAGTGTATCTTTAATTAGCATTTTCCACAAGACAAGGATATTCTATGACTTAAATACCAATTTTAGGGCAATAGGATGACTTAAGTTTTTCCTTTTTTTCCCAGCCAAAATCAATTTTCTTCATGCAGCAATATCATTTTACTGAGCAATTTCAGGGCCATTCTTCTACAGATATTCACACTTTTCTTCAATTCTTAATTTTATAGCTCTACAAAGAACACTTAGCATGAGCAGAATTTAAACTTTGAACTCTGCTCCAGCAGAAAAAATGTTCAAACCGAAAAAGGAATATTTAATATGACAATAAACAGACAATGCAAACAGACAGAGGGCTTAAAAAATGAGAAATAGAAGAATTAAGAGAAAGCAAGAACAGTTAAAACTAATTTTGTGTGCTACATATATACACAACCTTGCTGAAATTACTGAATATTGACTCAGTGTTAAAATTGTATAAGACAGTATAATAACAGCATTTAAATTTCAGAGGGAGTGTAGTTAGATGAATGAGATTAGAAGGGAACAGGATGTTGGTCCCTGCCTCTCAGTTCCACTAACAGATAGAGAATTGATAGCCCAGTATGTAAAGGTTTGGTGAGGAGATTGCCTGTTAAAAAGTACTGAAAGGAAATTGTTCCACTGTGAATGACAGATGCAAAAGAACCACTTAGATCACAAAATGGTTTTGGACAAAGGAAGTTTGAAAAACAGACCTTCACTTCTTTTACAAATATACTGAAATTGAAATATTAAATACTACTATTTTTAAGCAACTACTACTTTTCGATTTCAAATATTTTAAATTATGAAATAATTTTTGTTCAATAATTTTGTTGGTTGGTTTAAATGAAATTTTATGGAGATGGATATATTTAAAGATTCAGAGATTATCATACTATTTGTGTG
Source organism: Ardeotis arabs (assembly GCA_011801015.1). NCBI lineage: Eukaryota > Metazoa > Chordata > Aves > Otidiformes > Otididae > Ardeotis > Ardeotis arabs. Next base: position 317 of record JAAGAY010140967.1, on the reverse strand, counting down.
CCTGAAAGTTATAGAGTTCGTAAGACTTCTATCTTGATTACTGAAACTTGTAATATTAAAATATGTGCAATGCTAATCAAGAAGCTAGAGCATTTGAAAACTATGAGACAGAGAGGGAGAGACAGAGAGAATATATGCCTGATTTGAGACTGTTCACATTTAAGATAAATGTCATATACTTTAATATACTTTAGATGATAAAAAGTTACTCTTACCATTGGGATCACAGGTAATTTTTCAGGGTGGATGTATCAACTCCTGTGAATACTTAGCTGTTACTGTAGGGGTCTACTAATATAATCAGCATGCAATTAATT
>JAAGAY010140963.1:0-17851 GCA_011801015.1 Ardeotis arabs | reverse complement strand
CATTAGGAAAAAATTCTTCACAATGAGGGTTGTAGAACACTGGAACAGGTTGCCCAGAGAGGTGGTGGATGCCCCATCCCTGGAAACATTCAAGGCCAGGCTGGATGGGGCTCTGAGCGACCTGATCTAGTGGGGGATGTCCCTGCTCCTTGCAGGGGGGTTGGACTAGATGACCTTTGAAGGTCCCTTCCAACCCTAACCATTCTATGATTCTATTCTATGATTCTATGACTGGGTGCTGCAGGAGCTGGGGACAAGATGAAGGAAGGTGGACATGTGGCAGAGGCAGGGAATAAAGATGCAGAAGAAGAATGGTTGCAGGTGTGAGGCTCTGGATGATCAGGTCTTGATAAAATCAGACTTAAAAAAAAAAAACATTGAAATTCACCAGTTACTCGGCTCTTTCAACCATTCTCATCCCTCACTCCTTTCTCATTTTGGGTAGCAGTGGACTGTAAAACTAGCAAATCTGAGCTGCCATGGCCTCAAGATAGTACCTGAGAACTTAATCATCCTTCCTCACTCATCCATGCAAGTTGTCTTACTTCCAGTGGGCTTCTAGCTCAGGATCTGCTCTGCTTTTAGATATACACTTTTTCATAGAAACAGAGGAGGGATCCTCCAGAGGCATGAAGCAGCCCATCAAAGCAGCCCATCAAAGCAGCTGGGAGGTGATCTTTGCTCTGGGTGGTATGGCTGGAGGGAGTGTTCAGGAATAAAATATTACCAAGATCAAAGGAGTTGTGTCTAACAACCACCACACAAAGAATGCCACTCACATTCTGAGTCCCGGTGCACACCATAGCTACATCCTGACTCTGTGTTGCAGGAAGATCTGGGCAAGCACCATGATCCCCATGTCCAGAGGAAGTATTGGTAGATGTGGACCAGAGCTGTGGCTAACCGCTAAATATCTCATGCAGTCTAGCATCCTGCAGAGTCATGGTTTAGCACTTAGAGTAGCATTCACCTGACCAAAGGTGGCTGTTTCACAGCTGAGCTTCTCACCCCTGACTTGCTTAATATTCAGTGGAGAGGAATAGGCCCTTTTGGGGCTTGATTTCATCTCGTCCTACAGTAAATATTTAAAAGTAAGTCAAAGAATCTTATCCTACAGGTATGTATGGACTATGGACTGTACGAACTGATGCATTAAAAAACACTTTGCACACTGTAGTGTATTGGCCTAGCTTGGTCATGCCTTCTCTGAATTTAGCAATAGCATTAGCCAATTCCTTTATGAGGTCCTCTCCACTTCCATATGGAGATGAAGAGTATGCTTCATGGTTCATTCATGTGTTCATGAAAGTTCATGTTCAGTGTGACCCGTGACTAACACCTTTTAGAAGAACAAGGAATCATCTCCTAAAGTTCAACACAGTTTGATGGCCATGGCTACACTTGCCTCTTGTTCTGCTTGCTTTCTCCTCAGCTCTATTTCAGGATCCTGTATCATAAAATCAGTTGCTGGTTTTTGCCACTTAAAGCTCTGCTCTTTGCCACCAAGAATAGCTAAGCAGCGTGAGGCAAAGATCTCAGCACAAGCACGCGCACTGTAATTTGTGAATGAATAAAGACTGCAAACCCCCAAGCCCCATATCCCATTATCTTTCTAATGGAAATGCATGAAGAGTTTAACCTGCAGTAAAGAATAATACAACATTTCTATAGAGAAAACAGATTTTGATTAAATTTTTTTACCCTAGAGTCCAACTGCTGCATGTAAGACCAAAGATACTCTATATTGGCTCCAAAAGGGTGGACGTGAAGAAATGTGGATATGATACCTGTATTAAAACAAATGTACACAAAGTATTGAAATTACCTCAGACAATGTATCATTAAAATAAGCAAAATAATTCTGAATAGTCTGTTCTTGCAGGTTTTTCAGTATGAGTTACGATTCTTATTTTTCGTACACAACCCAATAAACATAACAAAATGGCACCTTTTTAATACAGTCATAATAACATGGTAAACACAATAGCTCATCTTCAGGAATGACAGCAGTTAGCAAGTAAGTGACCAAGATAATATACTGATGAATAAAGGAATTTCTAAACAAAGACTTGCTGGAAGCATTTCAACTACCAATTTTATGCTTGATTTACCAATATAAAATTGTGGATATTGTAATGGTAAAATTATTGCTTTTTTCCCCTTCACTGGATGCTCTGTTGTGAAAACGTTTCACATAATTGTGGCAGAAACCTCACTCCCTCAAATTCTTTTAGTAATTACACTGATGCTGGTTATAAAAAGTGTTTAATCTGTATTACCACTGACTCTTGCTGAAGAAAACACAAATCTTGTATGACATATTTACTTATTTACTTTGTCTTAAAAGAAAGCCAGTTCTGTCTATCTGCATTGTTATTTACAGGATCTTTGTAAAAGGTGGGAATAAAAGTGGCTTAGGAGGAGTCAGGGTCTAAGTCTAGAGATTTTTTTCTGCAGTGAAATCAAGTGACAGCATAATAATGATGACCAGAGAATACAAAATTTGGGGCATCAGAATTGCTATTAAAAGCACTATCCAATTTCTCCTCTTCTAAACAAACAGTGAAAATACAAAATGACATGTGTGTTACTTACTGTTTGGGGAGAGTTGAACTGTAAGAATCAGAGCAAATATTTTCAACTCTGTTTGGATGGGTTTCTTAGCTGAACCACCCTAGGGGAAGTTCCTTATACTTAAAGCATAAACACCAGGATTAAAAATGCTTACAAATGACAAAAATGGGTCAGTGTATCTTGTGTACTGCAGGCCATACTGCTTTCTTGATGCTGAATGAATTAGGATAATCTTGGATTTCATTTTTCCCCAAATACTGGCCATGGTTGAAAATGGTAAATAAAATTTAACTCATTTTAGACTGGCTTTGCAAAGAACACCTTTTTTCCTCCCTCATTTTTCCAACAGCATTTACAAACTTCTGATCCTGCGAAGGGAGGGGAATGTATTTAATTTTATACTACAGCAAGTCCTAGCAGCAGTTGCCATCTTCATACTGTGCATGACCATAAGCACACACACAAGACCTCTTGAAGCAAAAGCCAAGACCATCACACTTGGATGGGCTGAGTGGAAATCTAATTTGTATTCAAATCACATTTTACCAGTGGCATTGCATTTGTTATGTGTGTTCCCAAGGGTTTTCAATTCAGGATGTTCAAAGCCAACTTTTTCATATAACGTAAATAAAAATTCACTTGAAAATATTTTGTAGTTATTGACTGGAGTTCCATGATAACTTTTTAGTAATTTTTAAATCTTTTTTTTGCTCTTTTCCTCTAAGACAGTATTGAATTTTGTAAAATATTAACAAACGTAGTGAATGGGTGGAGGCAGGGCCCATTTTTTTCCCTTGCCACACCTGAACAAGAGGAAGAGATAACATGAAATCCATCTTTTGCCTTTGAACTGTAACAATGAGCCAGTTGTGGGGGTGTTATCACCAGTAATACCTCGACCGAGATGACACTATTTATCTGAGTATGCCACTGGACAGCTGGTGAACGGGAACTACTTTGGGACACTGCCACCACTTGTCACAGTAAAATGATGAGTGCCCTAAAAAAAAAGTTCATTATTCTGTTCTTAAAATCCCATCCTTGCTACTTTTCTCACAGAAGTTATCTTCGAACAGATCAAATACTGTCCACTGCAATTTAAATTTCCAAATTTTATTATAACAAGCAAAATCAAATCAGTTCATACATTTCTATACATTCCACTGTTCCACATCTCACCACTCACAGGAAGTTTGTGTACTAAGCCCTTTAAACATTTAAATACATTCTTCACTTTCAAATGACCTTTTTGGTCTGAACTGTCTGAATCTGTGACCCAGCAATAAACCAGTAACTTTCCTGGTGCTTAGTAGATGCAAATGAGTTGCATTTAAACAAAGTAAGGTAGTTTTGGAACTATCACCTACCAGGATACCACTGATTTTGTGAAAAGACCAAACCAAATAAACAAAACCTGGTCTAACAGGTCAGCATTCCTGTGAGGGGCAACTATGCCATAGGGAGCACTTTGGACCATGGGCCTTTAGGCTCCATGAAAAACTGCCCCACTGAAACCAAATGCAAAACATGCACAGATATAAGTGGGGCATGTTCCCTCCAAGGGTAGCATGAGTACAGCCAGCATTCCTGCATGGCTAAATGCTAGGTACCAGTTAGCTGGCCCACTGCCTATGAGCTTCAGCTTTTAGACACTCTCTAAGAGTTTATTTTAAAGATTTTATTCTAGGTAAAGGATATGACAGTCCTTGTGGCATTCTTTATAAAAATTCATATTGCTAATTCCCTCATCTAATGTCAAAAGCATAAATCTGGCTGACTTAATACATCCAGTATACATACTTTTTTCTTAGTAGTTTGCTAATATTATTTCCATTTTCTTCTCCTTCACCATTTTGTCTAATAATCAGATAACAAGTTATACAGTTCTAGCCAGCTGAATCTTCTTGTAAATAAAGTCCTCATACATTTATGCTGCAAATCTAAATGTAGATCCTGTAATTTTCTTCATACCTGAAATCTTTCCATTAAACTCTGTAGATTTTTTTCAGAAAGGAAAAGTTCACTTGTATTTTAGGATTTATCTTACTAAAAGCCACTATGATTACAGATGAAAAATTTGTAAAAATCTTTTTTTTAAACTTTTATTAGCACAAAGATGCATGTAAACACAAATGCAAAATGAAAACTTGTTAAAATGCATTTTGTTCTCAAAAACCTTCTTTGGGGTTATCTTACCTATTAATAGTGCCTCTTTCTCTGATTTTAGACCTGGGCTTCGTTTCTCTGAATTTTTTTCTCTGTCTTGGTTGACCAATGCTACTGTCAATACATTGATTTCCTACAAAGTTTAAAAAAAAAAACAAAACAAAAACAGATGGTCAGGTAGGTTTCATTTACTTCAATTAAACCTGTATGCTTCCTTCAACTCTATAAAAAAGATCATTACTTTAATTCACATCTAAAGACAAGACAATTATAAATAATTGATTTGTTTGCAGAATATTAAGACACTTTTTGAAGTAACTTGATGTCAAGAGCTGCCAAGAAGAGAAATTTTGCTTGTGGAGTAAGTAATAACTTTGTTGCTGATGCTTCTTCATTACAACAGCTTGAAAGATGTGCCATAAAGTGTGAAGATGGTCAGAAAACTCACATTTTCTAGCTATTAAAGCTGTAAACAAAGACTGCCTCTAGGGAACATGGATGGAAACATTCAGCTACAGCTATAAGTGTAAATTCAACAGTCACTAGCAATGTTTCTAGCTACTACAGCACAACCATCTACTGTTCAACCAGTGCCTGTTATGGTGTTGCCCAGTGTCCCAAACAATTCACAGGCACATTTTGGGGATCTGCACATTTCAGGGACCATTCCTAACACAGGGTTTGCATAAAGCTGCCTTATTTTGAAGACTAAAAGAGAGCAAGCCTTAGTGACAACAAGCTAAGGTTCCTGCTTTGAGCTCCTTTTTCTGCAACCGGGTGGCCTGAGCCAAGCTATCACGTTAGATGCTCCATCAGAAGTACCCATGCAGTTGTGTGACACAGATTGCTCTTCTCCTGTTTCAGAGGCATGTAAGTGGCCTCAAAGTGCATTGCACAATATTCAAGCATATACATGGGCTGTTTCCATGGAGCAACTGATAGGCAGTAACTCGTTCCTTGGTGAGGCAGTGACTCACGCTGCTGCATCTGCTCTGCGAAATGCTCAGCAGTTGCATGCAAAACCTCAGAGGTAGAGAGCACGGGGCTGGAGATTTGGTAGTGTGAGGTGGGACTGTGCAGAAATGGTGTTTTTGTTCTGGTTGGGGCTGTCCAAGTAAGCAGCTGGAAGTTGCATGGGACTGGTCAGCCTTAAATGCAAGCAAATCTACACTATTCAGTGTAATGATGTGACCCATCTAGAACATGCACTCGGGATGGTGTCTTGCTGCAAAATTCTTGGCAAGCATTCTTAGCAATAAAAGAGAGACACTGAGCTTGGGTCACCCTTTGGCATTTCTGAAGGTGTGAATAATCCATGTAAAAAAAGGCCAAAACTCCAAAATATGTCAAATGTGCCTCCTTATAGACGACTAAAGGCTTCGCAATCTGTGAGATTGGTAAAAAGAGTTAGGTACTTCCTCATTCTCAATTAAAAAAAACCCCAGTGATGTACTCTGTGCTCTTGCTAGCCTGGTTGCAAGGAGGTGCTGTCCCATACGCAGTGCCTGATGACTCAGGTGCATCATGGGTTCACATATTCCCTCACTTTGTGAAGAGGAACAAGGTGCCATGTGTCAGCTAAGAAACTGTATGTGCTTTTGAGTGACCTACAGACATATGTGTATCCTTAGCCCCCAGCAACAAAGGGCTCTGACAGACCTTAGCCCACCATGAAGGTGGAGTCAGATGCATTGAGTCACCTGTGGTTTGCTGCGGTTGCAGTGGCCAACCAGGCACATGTCCTGGCCAGAGATCTACGTGAAGTTGTGTATATACAAGGTAGTCAGCCTATGCTGACTTTTTAGTCAGTAGAAATGAAATAACTTTTTAGTAATGTATTTCAGTTATTTACTTTAGATTGAAATAAACTGGACCTTAGAGATACCTATTTTATTTTCCTCATTGGCTGCAAAGGGAAACTTGTAGCACAGATTTAGACACCCACAGGTAGGAGAGAGCCTGCAGTTCAAGAGTTGCAGTGATCTCCTCTTAAAATAATGGAGTGCCTGAGTGCTCTGGCAGCTACATCCCCTTGACACTAACACTCCTGTAGTGTTATGATGCACAAGGCACATTATAGCAGCAGGAGTATGCTCTAAGTTGTCCAGTACAGTTGATTCCCCTCTTGATACAGCCAAAGGCTAATGTGAATACCCATCTACTGCTCGCCACAACATCCGAGAACCGTGAAAGAAAACCCAGGCAACAAACAGAAATAAAGAGAAGTGATTGCACTAATTTCTCTGTAAGGGCAGTAATGACAAGGGGGTAGCAGATCAGAAGAACAGAGCTGGATGACAGATTTAATGATACCACAGCAGAAGAGCAGAGCAGCATATGCTACCAGAGCTTTTACAGGTTAAGACGTAACTTTTGACTCCATCAGAGATAGAAAAGCAGTCTAAAAATAACAATTCCTGAGAGGGGAAGGAGAGAGCAGAAAGATGTATATTTGATATAACAGGCCCCAAACACAACACACTAGTAGTTTCAGATGGGATTAGAAATTTTGTCAAGCAGTGATGCAGAGAAAGAAACTATATTCCCATCGGGAGCAACGAACAGATGGATTCTCATTTAATGCCTAGATTTGAGCCTGTGCAGAACATTTTGTATGATTTATAGGACAGTGTAAATGGATGCTAAAGGAAGTCACATCAAGTCTTTCTTAACCGTGTGTTGGTATGGAGGATAAAAGAGTAAAAAATTGGTTATGGGGGAGCTGAGGAAACTAAGAGTGCCAAATATAACTACTCAGCAAACGACTGGCTTTAGAAGAAGGTTGCAGGTTCTTGAAGGTGTGAAAAGGGGAGGTTTCTGCCATCCAAAACTGCCTGCTTCACATAAGATGATAAATTAGACAACTCTGATGTATTCAGTTGCCAAAATAAGCTTGCACAGGCCATGGGAAAATCCAGGGTATGCATGGTCACATAGAGGATTCAGTAGCAATGCTGGTAAGAATTAATAGAGATTTAAGAGAAATGGGCACAACTGTGTCTAAAAAATGAGTGTGAAATTCACCCAGAAACCAGGCTAATTATAGCGTAAGTGAAAACCTTAAGTATCTGACTGCAGATACAAATCTGGTACCTACGAAGCCTCTATAACAAATCCTCATGCAGTTAATTTGCACATTTTTAGAGGCAGTACTTATGCCAACCCACAGAAACAAGACTTTTAAGAGTACAAAGGTGAACAAGGCAATATGTAATTGGAAACAAACAGTTGGGTCACCTCTCTGACATGAGAAAAAGCCACTGATCACCAGATGCCTGAGGAAAATTATTTAATATATACTGCATTACAGTATTTCCTTTCTTTCCTGGAGACCATTCTTTATTTGGAAAATTATATTTTCTGAGGCCCTAAGCAGTCTCCTTCAGTAGGTTTCATTATAAAAGGAATATTTTGCAACCATCTGTCAGTTACTGCATTGAAGGACAAGAACACAGCTGAGCATGTGCAAAACCAGTACTTACTAGAAGCAAAATGACCTTGCAAGAACTAAATACAGTATGTGGAAGGCTTAATCCACGTTAAATCACACCTGGAGATCATTAGGGGCCTGGCCCTAATAATTATTCACAAATTATATCAGGTATTGGAGAACATGGAGGCCTGATTTGATGATGACAGCTCCAGAGCTGCTCAGCATGAATGCAACCATTCCGCATGATGCTCTCACCATTGCCAGCTTGGAGTCTTTCCCTGTAAATGACACTTTCATCCTTCAGCAGATGAGGAGAAGACATAACTTTCCCTCACAGTCTTGACAAACCCTATGATTCTGCAGACACCTCTTGGGACCACCATTTTAATTTAGGGCTCCTTGCTTTTGAACCAGGGAAGGAAAGACCGAAATTGAGTCTTTCTGGAAAACTTTCAGGAGAACTTGCTGGATAAAACAGAGGACAGTGTAACAACAATTTTCTCACATGAAGTATTCATTTCTACAGGTAGACCTCTGATACCACCACTGACACAGAGCTGATGGTTGTGGAGAGTTGTACATGGCAGTTCTCACACATGGATGTATACCTTAGCCATGTCCTGGTCAGAAGGTGGGACAGAAGTTGGGTTTGTGTCATTCTCTCACACACCCTGGCTTCTTTTGGAAGCAAATGCAGAGGCATGGGCAAGTGGATTGCTCCAAAAGGTGCAGGGTCTCACTGTCCACCATGTGAGTCTCACTGTCCACCACAGAGCTGCTGAGTCTTACGCTGTAGACACAGCAAATAAGAGTGCGACTCCTAAGAAAGTTGCATTTGACAGAGAGAGACACAGAAGTCCCAAAGGGTAGAAGAGATGTGGCCGCTTTCTACAGAACATAGTCACAGATATTGTAAGAGCAAAAGGCCAGCTCTGCACTTCAAGGCACTAGCACCTCAGAAAATCCCAGATATTTAGGCTGGATGATTGGGTCTTTCAGTCCTTCACTGGTTTATTTTTTTCCCTCTATGGGAAAGCATGACATCAAATAGAAAGTTCTCAATCCAGACATCACTCATCCTCTACAGACCAGTCTTGCACCAGGCAGATAGAATATAAAATGTCTACTTTTGCCCAGGTCTTTTGCTTTAGCAAAATCAGTTCTCTTTAGCCTAAAAAGTTCTGTGATCCTGAAAACATATGCTAGTCAGTGTCCCTAAAAATGGGTGGAGTGAGGACTTGTCATCTCCCATAAATGCTGACCAAGAGCTGAGCAGGGCTTGAACAGTAGCCAGCCTACCTGGAAACGACTCCTACCAAAGTGCAGTTCCAAATCACCCATTGTTCAGGACTCTGCTTGAAAGGCAGAATATGGGATTTAGTGAATGTGACATTGAAGACACCTGGCATGTGATCAGGATGCAAATGACAAACATCCAAAGAGCTGAAATACTCTCTCTGTTATCTGGGTAATCCAAATATTTGATAATTACTTTTAAATCTAGGAGGAATGCTGACTGCTTGCATATTGTCTTCAAAGACATAATTCCCTTTGTTGTAGTACAAGGGATTCTCCAGAATTGTGTGGTGATGGGGTAAAAATAATATTATGCCTTCTGGAAGACCCACTAAAAAAAAGTAATACCAGACTCTGGAAGAGTTTGCAGGATATGTTAGCGTTTGTACTATATGTACACAGCCAATTGTCTGAGGCATTAAAACAATAGCAGAAGAAGGAAAGATGAGATGTTGGACACAGCAGGCATATGACAGAGCAACTGCTGAATGTTACTAGATGTAAGGGATACACCACACTTTCTCATCAGCCAGGGGATTTATAAGAAAAAATGAGTAGGAGGAGAAAAAACTGTATATCTGAAATATAAGCAAAAATCTTACAGGCTATTAAGTGAGAGATGCTGTAAGCATGAAAAGAAAACGTAATTTTATGATTTTGACAGAAAAAAGAACCATGCACATGTGATACCAAATCTTCAGTCCTTAAGCTCTTGAAAGGCATATGTGTACCTGCTCTGAGTCCACAGAACTGGGCTTAGACTTCAGATGTTTAAGCTTGCTCAAAGTGCTTATTGATGGCCAGGCAGGTTTGACCATTCTACTGCAAGCATGGGTAGAAACTGTCCAGGACATGAAGACTGCATGTTTTCCATTTATTTTTATTTACCTGGGGATCTCTTAAAGTCTCGTATAGTTGTGTTTGCTTGGCTAGTTCTTCTTTAAATGTACTTCAGACCCACATCTGAAAATTTAATCTTGCTGTTTTAACTGGAATGGAGCCTAATTCAATTTCCAATCAAGTGAATGGAAGCTTTGCAATAGTTTCAATGCACATCAAGTCAGGCATCTTAAATTTATGGGGACATGCAAGGTTGAGGTACAGGACAACTTCTGACAGCTTAACATGGTTTTCAGTTGAGAATGGGCTACTGTCCTTGTCTATCTTCTTATCCATGGTGAATACAAAATTATTCCATCCAAGTTGAGCTAAACTACAATGAAAGAGCTTATTTAAATTTAACTTAAATCAAATTTCCTTGCAAATCTGGCAATGTATGAGTACACTCGCAGACAGTGATCGTGACTCAGATGATCATATAATCGCAAAATCACTCAGGTGACCTTGGGAGTTCTCTAGTCCAACCTCCTCCTCAAAGTAGGATCAGCTGTGGGGTCAGAGCTCATGGATGTGCAACAACGGGTAATAGTCGAATGGCCAGATAAGCCTCAGCAGTTTCTCTGCAACATCCCAGTTCTGTGCCCTCATCAAACAATATGTGGGATGTGTCATCAACAGATGGGTGCCTTCATCCCTGCAGAAGGGATTTTCCAACTACCATCACTTGCTGCTTCCTCCTGATACTTGTGATTAAAATCTTATCTCCACAAGCACAAAGAAGAAAGGAGGTACCAGCACAGATGGGGAAAGCCCGATAATCCAATCAGAGAAAAGAGAGTCTCCTGCCTCAGCTCCTCCCAGGGCTGTCACAGGAGACCATCAGCCTCAAGGGTCAAGTGTGACACCCATAAAGACCAGACAATGGAAATGCTCTTTGGATCATCGTACAGACTGCCTATATGTGTATGGAACTTGTTATGGGATGTAGGAGAAGAGCATCTTGGGATCGTACAAGACTCAGTTGAGGGTCCTTAGTGGGGAAACAAAAGGCAGGAAAAGGGAAGGATTACAGTGGTTTGGGAAGAGGATAAAAGGGACTGGTCGCATATAAACAGGCTACTGGTCAGTACACTTATCTGGCCCTGTCATGCCCTGATCAGTGCATTACACTCATTAAACTCAATTTCTAACTCTTTTTCTGGGTGAGGGACTCTCTATTCTGTGTGCGTGGTGGTGTGTAAGGGGGTACGAGCACAGCAGCTGAAGTGGGACCAGGGGTCAGACAGTCATGTGTTTGGTGTGCTGCAGTAAGAGAGACCAGAGCATGAATGTACACTGCTCTGTGATCACTAGTGAGCATCAAGTCAGACTAGCCACTGAGTAGGACAATAAGCTTTGCAGCCATGTGTTGAAGTGGCCATAGGTCTGGTATAGATCCATGAGAGATCAGAGAGACTGCATGTGACCTTCTGGAGGGACCAGGAGGTCCAGACCAGTGACTGGGGACATCGTGGGGTCTGGGGAATGACTAAAAGACCTGTTTGTGGCCTGGGAGTCAAAGGCCAGTAACTGGAGAGATCCACATCGTATATATGTGTAAGTCTGCATATATATTTCCCACTAATGAACCTTTATCCTGATTAGCCAGAAAGGGGAGCAAGATGAGACCATCAGTGCTGTCTGTGTTTATGAATGCCAAGTTTGTGTCGATCTGAGTGGCTGGCCATGTGTATATGTACGCATGTGACACGTCTTCTATATGTGTGTTTGTGCACGTGCCTGTGGGGAATGTGTGCTCACCCTCTCTCCAGATTGGTCACATGGAGTTACGACAAACTTGCCCCTGTCAGGCTGCAAGATTCAGCAACTCCTGACAGCAACAATGCTTGGTTTGTGCCAAATGACTTTAATTCTTCCTTTAGTGGAGCTTGTTCCCCTTCATGGGCTGCTATGGCACTATGCTGTGATGTGATGTGTGGAAATTTGATTAAGTGTCTAAACTCTGAAAGTAACTCAAAATTCTCCAGGAACATGTGTGTGTCACACAGCTCTTCTTTCACCATGTCCTCTTACAGCGACTCTTTCTGACTCTCTGCTGACTACTCCTCTAAAAATACTTTAATGACTAGAGAATTGCTCATAATCTTTGATTAATATAATTCTTCTGTTGCTGTAAATTAATTGATCTTGTGTTAACAAATTAACTGCTTCCTAGAAATATTATGTTTTACACAGTCTTTGTTCCTCATAGTGTAGGAGTTGATTTCAGTAAAGTGGCTGACATTGAGTTAGGTGGTCTTGCTCACACACTGTCTATACATAGAGAGGTTTCTTGGCCTTTTCTATGTGCACTGGGATAACTTAGTTTGCAGTAACACATTACAGTGTTGCATCACATATAAAAAGAGTAAGGCAAGGAATGAAGCATCCGACCATCTGCCCAAAATCAGGGTTCTCACAAGCAGCCTGCGCTACTTTTAGTTAGCACCAGGTCACCAATTCAGTAAAAAAAACCCTGTTGGTTTTTGGTGTTTTTTTCACAGGAACTCAGAGGATCCTTCTCCTTCTACTATCTACCTAGCGATGCAAAGTATATATTTGCCATATGCTACAGGGCTGGTGAATGTTTTAACAGTTTTTGCTTGTGACTGATCTATCATTAGAAATGATACAGACCAGGTGTCACCTCTTCATTCAAATCAAGCCTAAACTTGATAACTTATTTTGTGCTTTGCAAGAAATCAGTGCTGGTTTTGTCACCCACAGCATATTGTAATTACTTTTACAGTACACTAATATAGAATTCACTAGAACTGTAAATTTAAGAGTGTGCTAGTATTAACAAATAAATGGTTGACAACTGGGTTGAAAAATTATCTGTCATTAAACTTATAGGAACAACAATGAAGAGAAATTAGAAGAGCGAAGATAAGACCTGGCAAATGAAGCACTTCAAACACACCCCTATGCTGCTAAGATTAGTTTGTTTGATTTATCCTACATGATAGAAGTGTTTCCACATGTGAAGATTAATTGTATTATGGTGCTCTTGACATCCTATTTTTCTGATCCATTTGCCAGAGAGATGCTTTTAACTTTTTCATTACAAAGCTTTTACTATTATAACTTTCACCTGCCGAGTTTAGGCAACTAGCAATAATCTGAAAATGCTTTTCTCATTGAAACTATCTCTTTATATTGTTCTCATTGTACTTGAGCACATCTGTTTTATGGGAATGTACATATGCAAAATACAGATGACTAATATGGAAGTTACTTCATGCTTATTTTTAAAAGTATGATCAGGTTGCTTCATTTTCTAAAGCTGGATGTATGTGTAGGTTCTGATGACTTAACACTGATGTTTTATGTGATGTGAAGGTGGTTATTTTGCAAGGGAAAAGGTAATTGTCATTTTGCACATTTTGTGTTAGGGAATTGCAGCAAACCTATGGCTGACTGAACGAAAGCATCGCCTGCCCACCAGCTCTGCTAAAGTCATGGTAGGAGGGGATACCTCGTGTTTACTTGAGAATGAGAACTTGTGAAAGCCCTTTCAAATGGTCTTTAACACAAATATTGCTCTAGCAATCTCCTCGAGAATGATGCACTTCTAAAAAATGTTAGAGAGAAAAAATGGCAATTTGTTCCCCTTGTGAGATGCATAGAATTGTTTTGAAAATGTCTTTGTTGAATAAAAGAAAGTAATTGGGGTGAGGGGGGAACAATCTTAAATGTTTTATGAGAGTGAATGGTTTTCAGCAAGGATTTGTATTTGAAAGGTATTAATTTTAGGTATCTGAAAACCCAGGGCAATCCTCATATTCACAGGAAACTCCACATCTGAACATATGAGAAGTACTTGAAACAAATATTTTTGAGCTCTCACTCCTTTGGATTGGATCCTGATTAGGATGATGAACTCTTCTTCCAAGAAGAGCGTCTCCTGGGGATACTGAAGTTCCTTTCTCGCTTCTGTCACTTTTTGCTGTCTATTCCTTGAAGGACTTTAGCAGGTTGGAGGGAGTGTGAATGTGGTGCACAGCCCCCTAGGACTGCAGTAGCAGGCTCATGGCTGAAGCAGAGGTGGCCCATCATCCTTCAGATGGTTACAGGGGAGTCCAAGTGCTCTGACAAGCCAATCTGCCTTGGATGCTGTGCGAGTCAAGCACACAGCTGCATATGTAAAAGGCTGAATGTTATTCCTTACTAGAAATGACGGGATGACTCCTGTATACGTGTGCAGTATAAATACGCAGGGAAAATGCTTTGAGATGAAAGGCTGCACATAATGATCAGATATTATTAAAATGTCAGGTAGCTCTGGGCACTGAAGAACTGTCTCCCTGTGGAGCTCATATGAAATTTAAAGTCAAAAAACTTTCGTGATCTGCTGAGTGGGTGGCTGAATGGGTTTTATCATTGTGTCTCAGAGTTCTCTCTTCTCCTCGCTCAGATGATGGGAATTCACTCAAATCAAAAGCCAAGTTATAATGCCACTCTGACACTTTAATTAGGGACAAGAGAAGCGGTGTGATTTCTTGCTGCACATAGGGGTTGTGGCTACAGCCCGGGTCTGCTTCAGGTAGCACAGTCTGTGTCAGAATACACCTTGGTCTGCTCTAGCCATTTGCTCCCCATAGGGTTAGATTGTGGCTGAAATCACAGAGACTGTGATTCAGCCAGCAGAGAGATCTGCACCGTGTTAATGAAAACTCTATTGCTGTCCTCTAACGTGCAGAACGAGGGCTGGGGTGGTGAAGTGGGGAACTCAGGGAGATTTGATCTATCATTGTGTAAGAACTTCTAAAGGCTGAGCAGGCTCTTTGATAACATGGTCCTAAACAGTCAGTTAAACTGTTACTTCTCAGGCCTCACGGTACTGAATTCATGAGGTGGTCATTCCTCATGCCTGCTGTGGTAAGTAGGAAAGCTGCTGATCTGTGAGTGATCATAGCTGCTTGAATTTATCATAATCCATATGTCTTAAATTGAAGGAAATGAGAATAAATGAGTGATGGAAGGGCTACAAAGAAGTGCCTGGAATGGAAAAGTCAGGGAGTTGAAAGTGCCACAGCCACTCCTCACCCCCTGGTCTTGACCCCACCAGGACAGAAGAACCTGAATATGGACAGTAAGTGGATCTCTATAATCCCTGGGAGCTTTACACCTCACTCCAGTCAGGAGGCAGGGTTCTTGCACCGTCTTTTAACAACATAACACACTGATGATGAGAAACAAAACCCCCGTCTCTCTCTCCTCAACGGACTATCCTCATCCTTGCGCTGCACCATTACTCTTGCTTGTTCTCCTTAGACAATTGACTGCATGTGTTAAATGAATTAGTCAACTGAATGCAATCTTGCAAAGGGAAGCAGTTACAACAGAGAGGGCAGAGAGTGCACATAACTCATGCTCTTCTTGGGAAACCCAACTTTGAACCTTTTCAGGCGGAGGAGAGAAGCAAACTCCAACTTCTGGCATCTCCTGAGAGAATCATAGAATCATAGAATGGTTAGAGTTGGAAGGGACCTTCAAAGGTCATCTAGTCCAACCCCCCTGCAAGGAGCAGGGACATCCCCAACTAAATCAGGTTGCTCAGAGCCCAATCCAGCCTGGCCTTGAACATTTCCAGGAATGGGGCATCCACCACCTCTCTGGGCAACCTGTTCCAGTGATCTACAACCCTCATTGTAAAAATTTTTTTCCTAATATCTAATCTAAATCTCCCTTCCTTTATTTTAAAACCATTACCCCTCATCCTATCACAACAGGCCCTACTGAACAGCCTCTCCCCATCTTTCTTGTAGGCCCCCTTGAGGTACTGGAAGACTGCTATCAGGTCTCCCCGGAGCCTCCTCTTCTCCAGGCTGAACAGCCCCAACTCTCTCAGCCTGTCCTCATAGGAAAGGTGCTCCAGCCCTCTTATCATCTGGTAACTGCCTGAAAAGCAGATACGGGGGGGAAAAATTAAAGGAAGAATCAACATCAAATGTAAGATGGTTGGTTGAACTTGAGAAATGCTCTGATAACAGCTTTAACCATTCAAATGGAAAAATGCATCCCCACTTAATATTATTGATTTCATGTCTGGAGAAAAACCCGCAAAATACTGTGTCCTGCTGCTGGAGATGCTAACTGGAGGCAGACAGATGAATAAGGTCAAAGTCATTACTTTGTTCAAACAATGAAACTCAAATAGAACAAAAAGCTGGTAAAAAAAAAACTTCTGGTGAACTCAGTTTCACTCTCTGAAATATATTCATTTTGTTATGCCTTGGTGACAACGAATTAACCCTAGAAGTCTTTTAGTGAAATCATGGCTTTTTAACCTGATGGGAATTTAATTATTGGCTTCAACAGAGTCAGGACTTTACCATGCAATTGCAATCTGGGCATTCAAACTGCTTCTGTGACCATAACCCATCCTCTTGCTTTGGTCTGAACTTGGAGGATTGATAATCTTGACTACAATTTTATAGCACATTTACGAAGGGTAGGAGTTATTGACAGGAGCTATCCTTCACCTAAGGACGGCAGATAGCTGTCAAGGGAGAGCGCGAAACTCCTGGAAGATCATTGAGTACTTCTAAAATGAGGCTTGTGTAAAAAAATCTCACTTTTTCCATTAATAATAGAGGGATGCCATGGATGTTAACCTTCCCATCCCCAAAACAGGGATATATTCACTAAGGCTGTATAACTGTATTCACATGCAGTGCCCCATGTATACTGAATTCAGCAGTGAGCAACAGGAGATCTTTGATCAAAACACAGAGCTAACCTATATACAAGAGGCTCCACAGAAATCCACTGAACTTACAGAAACAGTGGAAGAATAAATTGCTTTTATAGAATTAGCCACAAAACTTGTGATTAGCATTTTCAGTTTGCAAAATGTTCTCTACTTGCGCACATCTCCCAAGCAAATTTTTTTTTTTCACATTGGGACTAATCAGGTCCCAACAGTCTGGGAACATCCTGGAAGAGAATTATATCTGAAACTATAATTGTCCATTGGCCATTATTTTCTCTTTAGTTAAGACAGAGATGTGAATTAAATATCACTATAAGCAGCAATGAAGAGGAAATTAAAACAGGAGCAGATTAGAAGCAAGAAGCAATCTTTTCCTAACTGCGGGGCTGAAGGAAATGAATGCTCAGTGACAGCACCTCTGGCAGTCCTGGGTGTTGAAGCCTCTGTTAACACCAGGCCACGATCCTGGGTTCTATGTACTGCTTGAGCCTGACATTTGGCCTTTCGTGCATAGATGGCAACAGTCATACCAAATATTACTGCATGTACCTGGCAAGTCACTCGTGAAACAGTCCTTATGACTGTTTACAGAGCCTTGTAAGATGGTTTTGCTTTCTGGAAACAACAGATGTGCTGGCAATACACTAAAATTTCTGGGTTCTTCCCCCCAAATTTTTGTGTGAACTGCCGTGGCAGGGAGGGTAACATTGCAATTGGTCCAGCCTCTTAGTTAACTGCTCAATTCTGCTAAAAAAAAAAAAAAAAAAAAAAAAAAAGGAGGGTTG